>NW_022260290.1:170441-180818 GCF_009602425.1 Actinia tenebrosa | reverse complement strand
CCCCCCCCCCCCCCCCCGGAAAAAGACGAAACGCAACGAAATAAGCGCAAGAAAACTAAGTATTATAATGACCTTCTTAAGACGGCCATCTTTGTCCTTGTCGCGGTCGTTCACGAAGTTTTTTCGCTCGGATTTAATGAGCTCTTCTTTATCTTTGCCATCTTTGACTCGATTGTGCTTGAGAATGTCGGCTARGGAAAGCAGCAGAGCAAAATATATTTATTTAGATATATTACTAATAATAATTTTACGCAAAATTTATCTTCATAACAGCTTTATAACAGCCTGTAGTCAAGTAGAACAGTTTTTGAAAAGCCACGGCACGGTCACGACGCAGAATAAATATGACCATTTAACCAATCACAGCGCGCGAGATCACTACCCAGCCAATTAAAATGCTCGTACACGGTAACGTCACGGTCACGGTACATCACTTGTTTCMCGGCTATTTCCCTCCCGCCCTTCCTGTGTTTTTTTCTTTCTTTCTTTTTCTTTCTAAAGCATACCAGATTATTTCTTTCTTTGTTTCTAAAACATTTCAAAGAACAACATCTTCATCTCTTACCAATGTTCTCATTCCTTTCTTCCTTCCTTTTTTCTTTCTTTCTTCTTTCTAAAACATACCATATTCTTTCTTTCTTTCTTTCTTTCTTTCTTTCTTTCTTTCTTCTTCTATCTAAAACATACCATATTCTTTCTTTCTTTGATCTAAAACATACCAAAAAACGACATCGAGAATCCCTTACCAATGTACTCATCCAGGGACACATATCCATCTTTATCAGTATCCAGTTGTTTCATAGTGTCTTCAAGTACAAGGTGCTTCATGTGTGCAAACTGATGTGGGTGGATTACAGCTCCAAACTCGTCTTTTGAGATCTTTTCGTCTTTGTCGACATCGGCGGCTTCCCAGAGCTTTTTGTCGTGGTAAAACCTTTCTTCTTCATCCGCTGTATACGTAAACAACAGGACATTAATGTTAAAAAGAGTCTGAGCATGCTGGACGATTAACACATGAAATCCTGTATTAACCTCTGGGCTGATCTATTCAGGGCGTGGCTAATTCACAGATCAGTGAAACCGTGAAACAACCTCTGGGCTGATCTAAGTCAGGGAATGGCTAACTCACGGATCAAACCCTGAAACAACCTTGGGGCTGATCTATGTCAGGGCATGACTAACTCACGGATCAAACCCTGAAACAATCTCTGGGCTGATCTAAGTCAGGGCACGGCTAACACAGATATAATTGGCATGTCGAATTTTGTACGAACAAAAAAAAAAAACATGAAAACCTGGGAGTTTGAGACCCAACAAACGATTGCCCCCAGAATTCCAGAGAGGTATTTAAAGTACTCACCTGTTACTTCTTCACCAAATACATCCATCTTCCACACCTCCCAGCCGATTGGTGCCTCTGGGTCAGCCTGTGCGTCTGGGTTCATCTTGTCCCCCAAATACTTCAACATGTATGTTTCTCGCTTCTTCAGATGGTTCCACAAACGATCGTTGTCATCGTAGAGCCATCTCTTGCCAGCAAAGCGGATCCATTCGACCAATTCATCCCTGGAAACTTTGCCATCTTTATTTTTATCGATGCGTTCTACAATCAAGCTATCAAAAACAAGATAAAAAGATTTAGCCAATTTCCTCCAGTTTTCCGTGCAATGTCCTCTTATATACCACCATTTTCGTCATCTAGCTGTCAAAATGTCCCGGGGGGGGATACCACCCCAATTTGGATAAGGGTGTGCCGCCAGGACCACAAAACCCTGACCCTATCCCAGACTAAAATGATACCCTACCCCAGACAAAATGTCAAAAAATGATACCCTACCCCAGACCCAAAAGCCGAARAACCATACCCTATAGGGCGGCACATACCCGTATGGCAAATATAGGGGAGTACCCCCCCCCCCCTCCCCGGGCAAAATGTAGTGGATTCACGTATGTTCTCCTATTGCCCTGGCTCTAGACCAATCAGAAAGCGAGAAAATTCACAATAGTGGTAAAAAATATGTAGATAAATAGACAAATAGATAGAGAAATTTGCAAATTATTGTATAAAATACCTAAAAAATCAAAAACAAAAAGTTTTCTATGCAGAATACTATCTGCACATGCACTAAAACGTTCCCCTGATTAACATTCAAAAAAAGAATGTGAACTGTCTTAGCATTCCAGCAAAAATTTGAAAATTATTTACGGGATGAAAAATCTCKCGAAATACTTCGATATATTAGATAATGTCCTTACCCAAGTCTTCTTTTCGATTCCTTAGGAGTAAGTTTGTCGAATGTCTTCTTTTCTGATCCTAGGAAAGCATCGTGGTCGTRCTCTTGATTGTGTTTTCCAGTTGACGAAGAAAAATGCTCTTTATCTGACAGCTTTCCATCATGTACCCGACCTTCCTTGTCGTTTGGTTTCGCTAAAACTACAGTTGAACAGATAAATAAAGCAAGGAAGAGCCCTAGTAGAAGCTTCATAGTCGAGCAAGCTTAGGAGTAAGAACTAGTTACAATATATCTATTGTAAAAATTCACAAACTCGGACTAGGACTCTGATTACCTCGCGTGCCAAATGAATAATGACAGTTGAAGTAAGATTGGAATTCGAATTTATTTATGCTTGAGCCATGTGGTATTTTTTGATTGGCTACTGTTTTATGCGATGATTCTTATTGGTGGATAAGGCCACGTAAGCTTTGTCCAGACAAAGGGGTCTTGTGTCTGTTGGCCTTATCTAAAGCCTTTGTAATATTCAGTCTCCGGACTTCGCTGGATATCAAATGTCTCTCGTCGCGATTCATTTTCTAGAATGTGCTAGAATTCTCTAGAAATTACGTTAATTGCTTCAATTTATTTAGTACCATTGCAAAAGAAAGCTATTCGTAAACTATGAATTATTTGTGCTGACATTTCTGTTTTGCCCTCCCCTCCCCTCCCAACCTTCTACCCCCTCCCCCTCCCCCTCAGGGTTTCGGGTTCAAAACAAAATCCACGTGCATCAGCGGTATTCCCTGTGAGCGACCAAGAAAACAAAATGGCGACGAGTTTCAAGAAAAAATCCTCTCGAGGAAGGTCTGTTTTTATACCCGGAACACGGCCTTCTCTACATAACAACCAACTCCTCGTATCCACTGGTATTCCCTCTATGGATGCTGTAATTGGTAAGTCCGTTTTCTCTAAATGTTATCTTGAAAAACTCGTATTTTTGAGCAAACTCGTGTCCAACTTGTAGAGATTTCGTAGTTCAAATATTTTGGCGCCAAGATAGAAGCTTCTATCAGGTATTTTTAAATTATTATGACAGAAAAAATAGTTACCAATGCTGAAGAAAGCATATTGAAATCAAATAGTGAAAACGTGCTCTTCCCAGCTATGCTAATTAAAAATTTTTCTGTACTGTTAGTTGGGGAAATATTTAGCTTGCAGGATAAAAACTCATTGAAGGCATTTTTTATCGTTTAAGGAGGAGGAGTTGCTGTTGGTACCGTAGTTATGATTGGTAGGTACACTGAAAGCTAATTTATAAAAGTTTTATCTTCATAGTATGGTCATTAGTTGATGTTGATAAAGTCAAACACCTCCCCACCCTCCCATGCCTTCCAACTCAGACATTTGAGTTTTTGAAATTTTTGACAAATTCATGAAATTGTACTACTGCTACTGGGGTCTGTAAGGGGGGTTCTGGATGCCAATTATCCCATCCCATATGTGTCCTGCGACATTTGTAAGTGGCAACTAAATTTGACATATTCAAGGCATTAATTTTAATTTTGATTTTGTTTATGAATGTTTTCAGTATTTTCTGAAAAGCAGAAAACGAAATCCAACAACCTGGACCTTGAATTCAGCAATGCTTGAGTCACAGCCTATGCCAATATCTCAAATTACATAAAATTTTTTTTAAAGTTTCTCAGATCCAGATCCCAATTCCCGTAAATTCGCTGTACCCTTCCACACCCTGTGAACTACAGTATGCCACTCTTGTTACTCATTACCTCAAACTGCTATTTCTTCAGAGGAAGACAATTATGGTTCATATGCCAGACAGATTTTAAAGTATTTCCTGGCCGAAGGTGTGGTATCTGGTCATGGTTTGTTCCTGGCATCAGCCGATATTGATCCTCAAACTATTCTAAAGGTAAATTACTTGATCTTCAAACGACCTTTATTGTTTGATAATTTACATTTTCAATATTGCTCAAATATTTAAATATTGCTAAATATTCTTTGTTGCTCAGGGTTAGCCTACCTTTTTTTTTTATACGATGTTCATAATGTTCACACGTTCCTGTGAAGATCTTTAGAAATTCACAGTATTTGAATAGACCCCTTGCATATGATGTCAAAGCAGCTCGATCTGGGGGACAAAACAAAAGAATTCTAATCTCCTGAGAATTGGAACCTATTGTTTTGTCCCCAAGATTAAGCTGCATTCCAAAGTGCTGTAAGGAGTCTGTTGAAGTTGTGCTTTCTTTACAAGTACTGTAGTTTGCTGGAGGTATTCGTTGGTTGTCTTATGGGAAAAAACATTAGTTTTATTGGACCCTGAAGTCACTTGACAGTTGCTTTTTTCCATTTCTAAAGTTCTTTCTTTTTGCACAACTACTTAGCCTAAGGGGGTGGGGCCAAGTGAATGCTTAGGGGAAGCCCCCACTTTGCGTTTACCATGTAAACTGATGTATAAATAGTGTTAACACAATCTTTTGCTTTCAGGATTTGCCACACCCATTAGATCATGGGGATGATAATACAGACTCAACAAACCAGGAAGATACCATGAAAATTGCTTGGAGATATCAGCAGAAAAGCAAAGTGCAGGTTGGTGTTATCATTTTATCTCTCACGACCTCTCACGACAGCAAGTATGATGTGTATCATGATATTGACTGGCCATTATATTAAACCCCCTCTAAAGTCTCTAAAAGCATTTCTTTATGCACGTTTTTCAGTCTAATCCCTCACACAATAGATTTGGTCATTATTATGACTTAAGCAGAGTAATGGATGAAAAGAAACTTGATACTATCCCAGTAAGGATGTTCAATGCTGCAGAAGAATGCACTTCAGATAGCCCAAAAAACAGGTAAATAAATGGCTGTTATCTACTAGGACAGTATATAGATTCCTATTTAGATTAGCATGGGTGGCATTCACAGCTAACGTGTCCTCTTTCACCACTGTGAGACCAAGGATAGGGTCTCTGGTTCAAGCTCTGCGGTCACCACATGTAAATTGAGTTTGTTTGATGTGTTGTTCTTTCCTGTGCTATGAGGGTTTTCTCTTGGTTCTCCAGTTTCCTCCCTCTGTAAAAATCAACATGTGAGCTGAGAGTTGTGTGCATAGGAATATTAAATGTAGTGGTAGTGTGTGTGAGCGAAGAGTGTCCCCAATTGCGAAAGTGCTGGAATGACTAGACAATTAAATAAAAAGTAATTTTTTTACATTACTCTTTATTCATATTCACAACATGCCTTAGGTGTATGGCTAGCTAATCCACTCCCTGGGAATCTGCCCTTTGTAATTTATATTATATTTTGCAATGTATACTATTACTACAATAAAGATAACATACATCTAGGTAATGGGCATAATGTTTTGAATATTCAGACCATGTGTCATTCCCTAGAGTATCATTTCTTTGTTTAACAGTTATGCATGAGAAGACACATGAATATGGATACAACTCAAACAAAGAATCTTATTCTCAAGACCATGTGTCATTCCCTAGAGTATCATTTCTTCGTTGAATGGTTGTGCATGAGAAGACACATGGATATGGATACAACTCAAACAAAGAATCTTATTCTCAAGACCATGTGTCATTCCCTAGAGTATCATTTCTTTGTTTAATGGCTGCTCATGAGAAAATACATGAATATGGATACAACTCGAACAAAGAATAATTTTCTCTTGAGAAAATATGTGGTCTGAAATGCGAAAACGTTATGCCCAAGGTAAAGAGGTCTATTAGTTGTAAATTGTTTCATTCTATCATATTTTTCTAATCCAGGGACTAATACTGTCATTAATAGTACAGTACTTGAAGTGTTTGTTTCTGACTTCAATTTTTTGATTTTTCTCAGTGTACCATTAATAATTCCGTTATTATAAGTATTTTTGTATTTCTATTGGCAGTAGAAGTAATAGTCTCTATGAGAAATTACTATCAGAGGTCAATAGCACCATCACAGATGGAGGATACAGTACAACAGCTGCAAAGGTACATCAGTTTTTTTATTCTTTAGCAATTTATTACAGTAGCTTTAGCAGTTATATCACAGTGTGGAACAATCACGACAGAGCCCTTAGCACCATACCTAAAAGCCCAAAGATTGAATTAGAATTTAGAAGTTGATTTTTAAGTAGGGGAAACCAGAGAACCTGGAGAAAAACCCTTGAAGTACAGGATATAACCAACAAGTTACTCTTCTCAAAGAGCACAGGAATTGAACTTGTTTCGCATTGGTGAGAAGTGGTGCATTAGGAATGCACACCACTCGCATGCTTCAAAAATAATATTATTCTCAAATTGATTGAATCCTTTAAACTACCTTAATTTGTGTTCAATCAATCAATCAATCAATTTATTTTCTACCAGTTTTAAGTTTTACAGACTAAAATATATGATACAAATTATTGAAAACAGAAAATTTTGTAGTAGCTGTAATAGCTGGGGGCTAGACAAGACAGCTTTTTATCTTATTTACAATAAATACATTAGGAGGGAATAATAAATGGAAAAAAATATGGAATAGATAAATAATAAAGAAAGAGAAATATAGAGTACAATGTGTTGATGTAAATCAGGACTTAGGAGGTCAAACCCCTGATGTGTTTGATAAGTATTCTTCTGTGGCTGGTTAGAAAAAAATCCCAAATCACTATTTGTGAAGTTTATTTCATTGATGGTTTGTCAAATTTTATATCACGAGGAAAGGGAAGGAGAAATAAATAATCTTATTTTAAAATATTTTTATTATCACAGCAGCAACAAGAACGTAGCATACTTAGGATAGCTATCCACAGCCTTGGCTCACAGCTGTGGGGTGAAGAATGTGGAGCGACCTGCGTTGACTTTAGTCCAGCATTGCCATGGTTTCTCTACTCCCTTAGAGCCACCTTAAGATCGTCATTAGTTGTCTGTATGGTCACCATACCAACACATGTTTTTCAGGTAATTTATATTTCAATTTCTTTTTTTTTGCTTTGTTACCAATATAGATTTTTGATTGCATTCCATTGTAATTAACAATTATTCGCTGAAGGTGAAATGATTATAGTGGACATTTAATGAGCTGCAAGTCTTTGTGCAGCAAGGTAAATATTCACCATAATCACTGAGCCTGAGGTGGATAATTGTTTTAGTATAATTTTAAATTTGAATATCAGAGAAAAGAAGAAATTCAGGTTTAAAAAAACAACTTAGTATTACTTCCTCTCCATGGCAAAATTTGGAAAACCTCATTATTAACTGCTCGAGCAGTGATTATCATCTCATAGTCACTGGTCGGTCAAGCAATCACAGCGTGAGAAACTCTATATTCAAGTCTTAAATAATACTAATATTCATTATTTTATTTTTATTCCTTTTTAATTGGTTCTCTTAGGATTCTGGGTTTACACATCGGATAGAGAGATTGTGTGATACTGTGCTAGCGCTTGAATCCTTTGCCGGCTCTGACAAAGAAACCAATCCACTTTATAGAGATTATCATGGTATGTTTGACTTGTATTTGAGATAAATATGTCCCATAAGAATGGTTATCGTTATCGAGTGTAAACATACAGCACTGACTCACAGCACCTACATGGTAAGACATGCCATAACAGAATTGGCTTCCCATAGGAATAGTAAATCATATGCCAAATTCGTAGTCATATTGTATCTATATTGTATCTATGCCGTATTGTATCTATGCCGTGCTGTGCCGTGCCGTGCCGTGCCAATATGCAATTGGATGACTAACATGTAAAGATGGGAAACCATGTTGGTGTTATTGTGATTTGGGTATGTATGTTGATGTGAGGTCATCTCATTGCTTTCTGTACGTTTAGGTACAGCTACATTAAGATAAGATACAGCTACAGTATGGTTAAAAGGTTACCATATCATTTCCCACTCATCTGAACATTGCTGTATTTGTTGTCATAACAGGTTTATTCAACATTGTTCGTCTACCTCGTCTGAACACTTTAACAACTCACATGCCAGACAGTCTGGATCTCGCCTTCAAACTCAAAAGAAAGAAGTTCTCTATTGAGGTAAATATATTCCGACAACTTGCCTGTCAGCTGAAACAATCACTCAATCTGATGATCTGTGCCAAGAGGAAATGACCTAAGAGAAGAAATCTCCATTCCTCATCATGAGCACTCTTTGATGCTATTTTTAGAATCATTGATGCTATATTTAGAATCATTGATGCTATATTTAGAATCATTGATGCTATATTTAGAATCATTGATGCTATTTTTAGAATCATTGATGCCATTTTTAGAACTATTGATGCTATTTTTAGAATCATTGATGCTATTTTTAGGATCATTGATGCTATTTTTAGAATCATYGATGCTATCCATCATCCCCTGTACTCAATTGATTGCCTTGCTTTCTTTGCCAGACCCTGCATCTTCCTCCTGACTTGTCTGAATCAGTAAGTAGGAATCAAGAAGAAGCAATCCGTCCCAAACCAGGTGCTTTAGCGTGTCAAACCGGATCAGGAAACAGTAAACTGGACTTCTAAACCATGAGAAATATAGGCTAGTAACAACTGTAAGTACGTTGCTTTTCAATTTTTACTACTGTTTATGACGTCACTTCGACGAATATGTGATGTGACGTCACTTATACGAAGGAATATGTTTTTGTTGAAAAAATTTGGCATCATATTTTGTAGTATGATGTCATAAGTTGACATCGCCAGATACGGCATGACGTCATCATACAATATGGACGTCGACGTCGACTTATATTGTATGACGTCATCATGGCATGATTTTTTATGCAGTGACGATCTTACATGTACGTCGTCATATCAAGTTGACACATGCTTGCTATTTGTGATGATGTCACTATTATGTGTTTAAGATGACGTCATAAGACACAATTTAAAGTGCCTTTTAAAGGTACTAAAATACGTTAAAAACGTAATGTAGTGATGTCACCTGAAGACGTCACTGATATGCTCTATGACGTAATTATTACGTCACAAATTGCTATAAATAATAATCAAAAAAATATTCGAGCTAATAATGACGTAAGTGAAATTCAATTCCAAATTTTAACGAGGCAAACCAATGCCCAAGCAATTCTTTCACGATGAGGTTCTCTGCTATGTCATTCTTCGTGGCTTACAATATCTTTCTACATTACGTTTCCGAAATATAGAATTTTCATCTTTTTGCTCAAGAGAAGTTTCGCATCCTAACGTCTTGCTTTTGAGACTTTTCTTCATTCATCTTCCTTTGATAAACCTTGACTCGTATAAATTTAAATGTTCAACATAGTTGAAAGATTATTGGTGTCGAATAAGAGAGGCGTTGAATGCTTTGTTTCTTGTGGCCTGTTTCGCAAAGGTGGTCGCGTTAGAGAGGTGGTCGCATTAGAGAGGGGGYCGTATTTGCCAAGTCCTTTTTCGCATGACTGTTCAAAATTGCAATCCAAAATAATGCTCATTTTTGTATCGCAGAGGTAGTCGAAATACACAGGTGGTCGTATTACGAAGTTGCTCCTTCGAAACTATTGATATTAAGACAAAGAATGAAAAGGTCACAAAAAGTTGTCGAAACAGACATGTGCTCGTATTAAAAAGGTGCTTATTCGAAACTTAACTTGGTCAACATCAGCATCAGCACCACCATCATCATCGTCATCATCATCACCATCATAGTCATCATCATCAGCACCATCAACGTCTTTTTCAGTTTCATCATCTTCACCATCATCTTCATCATCACCATCATCATTGTCATCATCGTCATCATCATCATCACCATCATCGTCGTCATTATCAGCACCATCAACGTCTTTCAGTTTCATCAGCTTCATCATCATCTTCATCATTACCATTATCTTCCACATCAGATGTTACATTATAATCAGCATAAAACAGACGTTTCTCCGTTCTTGATGGACTTTAAATAAATCATTTACGAAGTTACCTCTTATATATTTGCGTTGGATTCAGCGCATGTGGGGCTCGGTGTAAAGGCTGGGTCTAACTAGGAAAATAAATTTTRATGTATATATATTTTAACATCTTCATATAATTCTTGATTATTTTACCACATATTTTTATTGTTTAATAGTAATTTATAAAGCGCCATTGGACAGAAATGGGAATAGCGCTATATAAGAATAAAGTTATTA
>NW_022260290.1:123606-142292 GCF_009602425.1 Actinia tenebrosa | reverse complement strand
CGATAGCCATGACACGCATGCTCTATACAACGAGCTCGAAGTGTACAAATAGTACCTTGACATTCATAGATAATAATTAAGTAAATGATAAAAGTGCTATAAGATACCTCATGTATATGCTATCAATAAATCTTCTCTCACTCACTTAATGACGGAAAGTTCTATGTAATTCCATACGTTTTAGGTAAGACACAGCGACAATCGTCTGYTCAATTTTTCAATGTCTACGAATAATATCATAGCTTTCTCTGACGCACCTAACCACTCTGTTTACACCAATAATCTTTCTCACAGACTAGGCGCCTTCTGTAGACTAATGTCTCTTTTACTTCAATTTTACTATTGTCTAAAATTTCCAGGGGTGATTGCATTTACCTGATCGCATTCAATGTTAAGGAAATATTWAAAAAATCGATCTTTATCGAACTGGAATGATCCTTAAGCCCCGTTTACACTAGCGAGTTTTGCGGCGATTTTTTCGGCGATTCTGTCCATAATAAATAATGGTAAAGAATTTACTTGTAAAGTTTTTTCAGGATACCAAGATTTTCCTAGACGAATGTCTCTTTCGAAGGATGAAACAAAAGATTTCTTTTTGCTTGAGACGTGAAGGTTTGATATTTGGAAGACGGCAGCCGTACTGGCGGGATGTATTGAGTATTTTGATATTATTTTTTAAGTTACTTACGTTGTCTCTTAATTTGATTTCGAATGATTATTTTTTTCTTTCTTTTCTTTCTTATTTTTTTCCCAGTTCTTTTTTTTTTCTTTTTATCTCATTCTTCCTTTTTTTCTCTTTTTTCTTTTTGTTTTCTTTTTAGTACTCCTTTCAGATATAAAGATATAAATTATCGATATAACTACGATTTTTATTATTACAATTATTCCTATTCATTGTTTAGATAATTGTTATGTACCATGTAAACTTTAAGGCGATTACAGTTCTATTTCTTCCTTCGGGGCACACGAAAAAATCGCTAGAACGTTCTTTTATGGAAACGGAGTCAAAACAAAAGAATAGATCATCTATATATTCATTTCCGCGAATACTCCATGAAGTCTAGACTCGTCATTTTCTTTTCTTTTCTTTGGAAGAGGAAACAGAATATAAGGCTTATTAACGCACACAGAATAAATGAAACGTAAAATAATTTGTATTTATTGTTATACCCTTTCATAAATGTTAGGCTTTTTAGAATTATTTGTTCAGTCTTTTCTTTGAGGTGATTCAATTTCCAAAACACTTATATCTCTCCTTTTTATCCTCCTCATACTGAGGAAAGGAGTTCTATATAGACCGTATGCAGAAAGAAAACCCCTCGGGGGATTGTTGGAAGTGCTAGCATTTAAATGTAAAGAAAGCTTGTCAGATTTTGCCAGGTGATCTCTCGCACGCACTTCCGGTTACTATTAACCAGTCAGAAGCATTTTTGTTGCATCGCTAAAAGTTTCATGATGAATTTCAAAATGGAGTCGTATTTCGAGTTAACATTTTTGAATTATAACTTTATTTTGAAAAAATATATGTTACTTGTACCAGAAAAGCTTCCTCTTGCCCTATCAGCAGTTAAAATTATTAAAAACAAAGCATAAAAGTAAGCGAAATCGGYGTTGTCTTAATTAGTCACCAACCGCCATTTTGATTACCGTGAGATATTATGAAATAGGAGACTGGGTATTAGGAACTGTTCGTTTTGACAAATATTCCTTTGAGCGCTTCGAGGCGAGACCACATGGTGTTAAAAGTACAATAGGGAAGCAAAAAAAGAATCGTAATTCGCAGAASAAAAGCAAGCTTGGGAATCACAACGGGAAAAATCGAGCTGATGTTCTTGGGATAATAGAGAAAAAGATGAAAGATAGAGAAAGAACTAACGAACGTAAGAATGAAAAAAAAAAAAGGAAAGAAATAAAGAATTCTCCTTTTCGGCGCTAGCCGTCACGTGGTATAAATTGTGTTGGGTTGTGTTACGGTCACCAAGAAGTTCGGACATTGTTCTCGGATTTCCGKACAAATGTACTGACTTTAAATGAACTATTTGCTTGGTTTGTTTAGTTAAATCTCTAAATACAAGTAAAAAATTTTTCTAACTTGTTTGAAGCTTTTCGTATTGCTGTTAAGATAGCTAACTAAAGAAATCTATCTAAAGTTTCTCTTTAAACTCAGTGAATTTTTACGGAAATCCGAGAACGATGTCCGAACTTTTTGGTGACAGTAACACGATCCAACAAAGTGTTTACGACGTGACGGCTGTCGCCGAAAAGGTGAATTATAAAGCACCCGACAATGTTTTAATTAACGTTCAAATCATTATAGTACCATTATTAACACATACGATATTCTAGAATTTACCTTATTTTGATCGCTGTACAAACAGATGCGCTTGCTTGGTTATTAACACACTAAATAAAATATCGTCTGAATCGTTTTAATTGAGGTTTCTCAGGGGAAATGATTTTTCTTTCGGAAGCCGGCGCCTTTAACTTATTAGCTAAGCTCTTTGATAATAGATCACATATTCTCGGCAAGAACACTTTGACATATTAGACGTCCATTTTCTAAAGACGGTCTTCTTTAAAGGGGTACTAACACGAAAATCATCCAAATTTTAATTCGGCTGAAACCTTTACTGGAATAACCCTTAAAGGTCTAGTAATCACTGGTTAAAGTTTTTTCCTGATATTCGGATGGGAAGTATTGTATTTTAACGAATTTTTATAGGAGTCTGTGACGTCATGCACTCAAACTAAACATCGCAACATACATCTGCTCCTATAGTTTTTCAAATATGAAATATCCCTATATCAATGTTATTTTTCTTCTTTTACTATAATTGGTCCGAATCTGTCACAGTGGGGCACACCATATTGTGATTATATTTATTAATGAACGTTCATAGGTTCACTTTAATATATATACATTTATCTATATCATGTTTCTTATGATTTTTTTTTCTTTTTGAGTAAAACAAATCAATGTAAGGACACAATTTAAAGCAAAATTCAATTAACTATTTAACTTTATTATATTTTGTTTTCGTGATCATTTCGCAATTTGTTCCCTCTTTGTCCGAAAATATCTCAGTGGGGCTCACCACATAATTAAATTCTTGAATAATGAATCATTCAAAGTTATATTTTTTCTGACTTTCATTCAGTTTGTTGTAAGTCTGTAATTAGCTTTATCTTGATTATCTTTTGTTTTACGTTGGTCCGAAGATGACCCCTGTGGCACCCCACATAATTGGCCGGGTGGGCCCCTTCACATCATACTTATCTTTTTGAAAGAAAATCGTAAGACAAATTTGATTTAGTAGAAAACTGTAATAATTATTTTTTCCTTGGTCCCAAAATGACTCTCGTGGCACCCCGCGTTATTGGCCTTCATACTTATCTTTTTAAAAGAAAATTTTGGATTGTTTTGATAAGACTATGATATATGTGTGATTATCTCTTTTTTTTTTTTTTTTTTTTTTTTTTTTTTTTTTTTTTTTTTTTAATGGGGTGTACTAAAAGATTTGTATGAATCCCTGGAATAATAACTCTTAAACTTAGTACAATTCACCTTTTCGGCATTAGCCGTCACGGTGTATAAATTGTTTTAGATTGTGTTACGGTCACTCTAAATACAAGTAAATAATCATTTTTCTGGCTTGATTGAAACTTTTTTTTCTTACTGCTTTTAAGAAATCTACCTAAATTTTCTCTTTAAAGTCAGTGAATTTGTATGGAAATCCGAGAACGATGTCCGAACTTTTTGGTGACCGTAACACAATCCAAGGTAGCGCCGAAAAGGTGAATTCAAGATGGTGAAGGCAACTGTGAAGGGGACTATTAGATTAATTTTATATTTACGCATATTTTTCGTAATTCTCTTACGTTTTTCTCTTTGGGCCGAAGATGAATCTGTGGGGTACACCTATACTGTCATTTTTGAGGGACCGAAAGACTGACAGACCGACGGCCTGTTCGACTTGTTCTCTTTTCTTTCGCTAAATATTTAAATAATAGATATATAATTTTTAGCTTTATTAGCATCATTATTACAACTTTTTATCAATTTTTCCTCAGTTCTAGCTTACATTTCCCTATCTCTTTTCATTACAGATTGTGGCGTTTCTGACCCTTTTTTTCATCATCACCTCCGTCGCAATATTCTGCTTGGAGACTATTCCCTACTTCAACGACGAGAACACTACCCCTTCAAAAGTGATTTACATAATTGAAGTCATCTGCGTCGCTGTTTTCACACTAGAATTGGTCGTTAGGTTAATATTCTGTCCAAATAAACTATCATTTTTCAAGAAACCGATGAACTGGATCGATTTTGGCGCCATTTTACCGTTCTATCTTCAATTGTTTCTGAGTAAGTCAAACATAAAGACAATTGTTGTTCTTCGAGTAGTGAGACTGATTCGCGTGTTCAGGATCTTTAAACTTTCCCGCCATTCCTATGGACTACAAATCCTCGGCCACACCCTCAAGTCGAGCTGTAGCGAACTGTTCCTTCTAGTCTTCTTTCTCTCCATTGGAGTGATTATATTTTCTAGCGTGATATATTACGCCGAGAAAGACGTGCCTAACACGTATTTTAAGACCATACCTGATGGATTTTGGTGGGCGGTTGTTACTATGACGACGCTTGGATATGGTGACATGGTGCCAAGATCTCTACAGGGGAAAATCATAGGCTCACTTTGTGCAATCAGCGGTGTCTTAATGATTGCTCTCCCCGTACCGGTCATTGTGAGTAACTTCTCGTTGTATTACTCTCACGCTAAGGCCCGGATGAAGCTTCCGCGAAAAAAGCGACCGCTGATCTTTGGAGCGGCAAGCGCGCTGCGTGTTGCGCAACCGTTTGCTGTCAACGAATACAAAAAAAATGTTATCACCCAACTGATGCGTGACGGGTCGAAGGACGATGATGATGAGAACATTGCTAGCTTAACGCGGAGATCCCTGCGTAATTCAGATCGACGGAGCCCAAACCAAGCTCAACTTAACTCTTATCGCAGTTGGTCACCAAGGAATTTCAATGGCACGCCACATGCGTCCGTCCCCCGTCCCACCCCTAGACAGTCCCTCACGTCACCACCTCAGCCACTCAGAGGTGGCAATCTAGCAATTTCAAGTGCTCGTAGTAATGATATGGAACTCAAAGAAATATCAAGCAATCGAAGCCAATTACTAGCACAAGTGACGGCCATTCCACAAGTTGCGCTGCCTACAAGCCCTCCTGAGTCAACCTCCGACTTGAAAGAGCAATTATCGACCCCACCTGTGTCACCTGTGTCATCCAAGCTCAGTCATAGCCAAAGCATTACCACAGATCCTAAATCCCCAATCGCTAAGCTGCGTGGCATCCCTGCTAAATCTTTATCAGTCGACTCTGCCGGCTCTCCGAGAGGACGCAGAGGTCGTCGGGGTAGTCTCTATATTGTGGGGTTCACAGCCAAGCACTGGCAGAATAAGGCACTGAATAAAAATAAGCAACGCAAGACTCTATCTGCCGACAATAGCACCGAGAAAAGCGAACCGAAAGAAAAGGGAAAGGAGTTCTTTTCTTCGCTAAGCTGTGAGAACTGTCAGCATTACATGAAGGCACACTCTGCGGAGGTCCTGTTGCGCTCAGATTCTGATCGCACGGAACAAGGGATTGAAAGCAAAGCTAACGACAAGGCGCGCAATGCACGACGGGAAAGCGTAATTCTATTCAACCAAATGTCACGTGCTCCAAAACACCCGAACCTCAACCGGGTTTCTTCCGGGAACCAAACCTTGAGTTTAGAAGAGACACCTATGAGAGAATTTGTTCGAAAAGAATCCAGGAAAACACTAAGTGATCCTACAAAGTCGTCGCAAGAATTAGGAAGAAGCGACTCGACGTCCAAAATCTCGGATGATTCGCTCTCCGTCCACGGTCATTTGAGCCAGCGGCGTGGTTCATCTCCTCTTATTCGTCAACACGCAGTCTTTACATTTGACATGGCCGAACAACCTGCCAATGGTGGAAATCTTGAACCAGGCTCTTCAACCCACTCTAGGCTTTCCCCAGCAAAAGTCTTGAATCAAGCCACCTCGCCAACTTTACCAGCACTGTCGGAAAGTGTCGGAGATTCGTCGGAGATGATAGACGACGAGGGAGTGCATAATAGTACAGATACGTTATCGCCGACTGATGGGAAAAAAAACTCGGGACGAAAATCAAAAGTTCGTCCTAAGTCACTACCATCAGGTTACGTTAATGCCTCGTACCAAAGAGAGGAAGAAGATCATGATCTACACGGAGCAAGGCGGCGAAGCTCCTTTCAAGAGGAAACTAAAGAGCCTCTCGCTGAATCAGTGGAGACCGAGAAGCGTGGGTTTCAACCCTATCGAAAAGACGAGACACAGAATTGTGTCGCCGCGCTGATCTCAAGCGTTCATGAAGCTGATTTTCCAGAACCTTGTTCCATGGACTTAAAGGATCAGTACTTGAAAGGTCGACGCACGCCAGTTGGTTCTGTCTCCAATGCCAGCCTCCCTTCTATATCTGAAGAACAACCGGAAATGAGTAGCGTTGAAACGTTTACATCTATTTCAATGCACAAAGATAAACAATCTTTACACAGACCGGCGTCAGTGCCGCCGGAATCATTTTACGAAGGATTTCCGCTCTCTCCGCATATCATTCGAGCGATAAGTTTACCATTAAGTGCCACTTTTGAACATTTACCTCAAAATAGTAGCTATTTACACCCGGAGTATAACCAGAGATCGTCATCACACTACAATGTAGAGCGCAATGAATCGTTATTGGAGAGACGCCAAAGACCTGAGTTATACTTGAGGCATGTTTCTGATTCCATGCCACAACAAAGACAACAAGAGAGAACAAGTTACCCTGAAGGGGTTATCACGTCGCCTAACGGTAGACAATACCCGTTTGATGGACTGAATCGGTTCAATTCACTTTCTGGTCTAGATAGGATTTCTTCTGTGCCAGAAATGGAGAGGCTATATTCGTTCTCTGATGGTGATTATCCTCTAAATGCTGATGACAGCCTATTATATTCACCTCACACTCCTTCGTCGTTTGATGTTCCGACTACAAAAACGCGCGATACTGCAACATCGCCGTTCATTACCACTTGGCACGAATCTGAAGAGGCCCTAGAACCGATCTCTGCGGAACACCACAAAGATTCTTCTCGTACATCGTCTTTTATTGACGATACGAGTGCAAGTCGTTTTAGTCCTTCGTCGGATGTAGGAGAAGTTCAAAACGCCAGCAAATTTGGCAAACGAAAACCCTCGGAGGTAGAACTTCGGCCTATATCACGTGTAGAAGACCAAGCGGGAAGAAAGTATTCGCTATACGCTGTCCCCACGGCTTTAGAAGGGTTGGTATTTTACGCAGCTGCACCGAGAATTAGTATCGACTCGACCGAAAGCACTCCGCATATATCGAACTATCCGGATGACACACGAAACTCTCCCGAAGACTTCACGCATCTTGACGAAGTTAACAAAGATTTTACACCAGATGAAGAAACTTTAAAAGATTACACCGATAACGGAAATTCAGTGTTTCACCGTATTGGGAATTTCGACAAAAAACGTGATAGGAAACCGAGTGGTCTTTCTTTGGACGAACAAACAAGYGTAAATGAGAAGGAAGATTTAGATGGTAAATCTGGCTCGCGATCCCAAAGTGACAAAGGGAGCGGTCCCGCTGAGGCGTCTGTGAGAAGCAAACGCCAAGGATCTCCTTCATTGCCCAGGTTACAACGTAGCGATAATAGTGTGATTTATAACGGGCACGAAGCTTTACAGCAAAAGCTATCGGGAAATCTTCATGCCAAGAGACCTGCAAGCTTGCCCTCGCCCGACAGAAGACGAGCAAGAGCGATTTTTTTCGGGGATTCTGGAATCAGTAGCGTTGGTAGCGGGAGTACCACTTCGATGTCGCACTCTCTCGAACTCGATAACGAATCCAAAGAAAAGAAAGAAAACGCGGCAAATATTTTAAATCCTATCAAAGAAACTGAGGTGGAGAAWCCGGCCAATAGGTCAATATTAAGCCGTATGGACTCCTTTGGCGGTGCATCAGCAGATAAGAGAACTCCTGTGACGACGTCAGTCAATATAATGCTGCCTTCGAAAAAGTCACGTGAAAATCACGTGATTGATATATTAAGTAATTCTGACCTGTATGAATCTAGTGTAGTGTAGTTGAAATGATCATGTGGTAGATGCGTGACGTGATCACTAAGTGCAGTTTTTAACAATTATTCGCCGAAGGCGAAGTGATTATCGGGGAATATTTACCGAGACGCGAGTCTTCGAGCAGCGAGGTAAATATTCTTCGATATTCACTGAGGCTGAGGCAAATAATTGTTTTAGTATAAATACAGAGATGATTCTTTCAAAAAAAAGAAGATTAAAGACTTTTTTTTTCGGTAACAGCAATAAAGCGGCTGGCCGCCATTTTGGATTATCGCTGGAGGTGATTATCGTGTGATAGTGTAAGTTTCTCGACCAATCAGCGCGCGAGATTTTAAGTAATCATCTGTGTATTTTTACTAATGTAGCTTATCTTATTTTCTCATATAACATATGTATTTAGGTGTCAGTTGAAGCCTTTCGTATAGAACTTGCTGTTCAGGTAGAACCCTGTAATTTAGTGCCAGAACGTTTCTCATGCGTGTCCGACACTTCATACGCGGTACGTTTTGTTATGTTTTGGACACCGTCCCTCAAACTTGCAAAGATCTTGCCGTTATGCAGCTCAATCTGGGGGACAAAACAATAGGTTCCAATTCTCAAGAGATTGAACGTCGCATGCAAGGGGTCTATATAATTAATTTTACAACGTATATGATTTTTGAAAACTATTTTTTGAAACTTCCAGTCTACCATAATGCCGTAAATATTTTAGCGACCACCTGTATTATCGACCACCTGTAGTATTACTCTTACTTTAAGACCCTCGTTTAAACGGACAAGTAGCAAAAATCGACCACTTACTCTCACACTAGTTACTTAGGTCAATATTTTCCAATTTTGCAGATAGCTGTGGCTGTTTCTGAGCCCTAAAACTGTGAGGGTCTCTAAGGAAAGCGCGGTCGTATAGCTCCCTCATGAAGGCGAGGTTACCTAAAATCATCGTGACATGTAGGCTATGAATTTTTTTTTTTTTTTTTTTTTTTTTTTTTTGAGTTTTTTTATCTTGGTGAATTTGTGGTCTGGCTTGTGTACAAACAATTTTATAAAAGTCATGGTGATCAAAAACTGTTTCTACTACCCAAGATAGGCCACAATGCACTATGTTTATCGCTAGTTACATAACCTCCATGTTACAGTTAGTTTAGGTAGCTACTCCTTCATGATGGAGCTATGGGACCGCGTTTTCTTTAGCGATTCCCAGAATCTCAGAAGAAAAGCTATGCCGAGTGCTGCCTAGCATACAAATACTCCATTTTGAAGTTCCGTACAGTGACCACGAATAATGGTTCCAAGCCGAGTCTGTAGTTGTCTCGCATGATGTAGTTTTGCTATAGAGCGTTTTCACTCACGTGAGAAGACAGCCATAGATCAATTCCCGGAGGACAGAAAATGTATTGTTTTGGTACCCCATAATGGCCGCTGTGACGTCACGTGGAAACGCTCTGTATGCGGCAACTACAACCTCGACATGAAACTAATATTCATGGTCGCTGAACGGAACTGTAAAATGGAGTATTGGCCTCGATAATTATCAGGGAATCGTTAGAAAATAAAATTAGAGGAGTTAATTTGTAAATAGATCAGTTCAAAGCCAAAATATTTTCTAAAATATCTAAGATTTTTTATAAAGTGGTGATCGAGCAGGGCTCAGTTCATCAGACATTTCGAGACGTACAGACTAGTCTGCCGCTGCAAACTAGTGGATACGACTTGAGTAAAGATGAAACAAGGCAGAGAAATTTCATTCAACCCGTGAAATTAAGTAGTTGGTTTATTAGACCTCATTAAGGTGCGACTACACGGAGCAATTGTCTCTGCAACTTGTGTCGCAACAGCGTTGCGACACAAGTTGCAAGAGTGTCTAGACGGTGCAACGTAGACGCAATCGTTGCCAAAAGTAGAAASGAATTCTACTTTTGGCAACGATTGCTGCAACTTGTCTCGCAACATTTTTCAAATTGCGCTGTAGGTTACACGCTGCAGTGCTTCATGTAACTTGAGTCGCAACGCCAACGATTCGCAACAACGATTTTTGGTGCAGCAATACGAAAGGCCTCGTTAACATGGCGCGCAGTTACAATTTTAACGATATGTTGTTGCGGCAAGATGTTGCAGGTTTTTGAACGACCTTCAAAACGCACAACATTGTTGCCATCGATTTGTGTTGCCACGCGCGACATGTTACACAATGTCAACTTTTAATGCAACAGTGTTGCGCTAAAAGTCGTCTCTTGTAACATCACCAGAACGACCTTCAAAACTCACAATGTTGTTGCCATCGATCATTTGTGATAGCACACAAAAAAAAAGCACTAAACTCATATATTTTTTGTTTGTTTTCAATTGATTCATTCAAATACTATTCCTCGGATATATGGTTTGAACTCTACTTCATTTCGGGTTGATTGAAATCTCTCTATCGCAAAAGCGCGTCGCAAATAGCGACTATATATTTTTTTCACAGCTAGAATATTTCAATATTATATCAGAGAATTTTTATTGCTTCTTCTGTCGTAGTTAGTCCAGATCTTAAAATAAATTGCGAATAAACTTCTTAGCTTACATATATGCAGTTAAAGACTAGAGTTAGTAATATTCCTTTCTTTTCTACTCGACAGTTCGAACGATATGAACGCACGTAGATATAACTCGGAAATTTATATTCACAAGAGTTTTGAAATGGAAGAATGTTTTGCCTAAAACTGTGCCTTGTTCTGTGCGAAGTATCTACAAGTTGAATAACGAATAAACGTTATAACAGAGTAGTTAACTATAGAAAATTAGGATGCGCTACCAATCTAGGATAAAGGTTATAGTCCCAGTTCTACTCGTTTGACAAAATTATAAAATATAGTACAAATTAGAACCGCTGTAATAATTAATAACTATTAACAAATACTTATATTTAAAAAAGCATATTAAAAAGAAAAAATTATGTATTGAAATTTATTATTTATGATATGGAAATCTAAGAAGTGTTGCATACAACGGGCACCTGTGTGAAGCGACCACCTCTGTTAAGAGTGGCATCGCATGGTCTGAAATGTGCACAACAAACAACGAAGCTAAAATTTTATATTAAGCTCTGGCCTGAAATTTTTGATCAGCCTTTCGACCACCTCTTTGAAGCGACCACCTTTTTAAAATAAGTCTTTTCACCACTAGTATCGGAGCGACCACCTTCCTTAGCTTAGCCTTCCGACCACCTCTTTGAAGCGACCAAATCTCTTAGAAAAGGCTTTTAACCAACTATCCTTGAATGACTTTGACTCTTAAATAAGTGACCTCCTCTAAGAAGCGATTTCCTTTTACTCATCTTATCACTCAACTTTTAAATAGAAGTAACTTCATTAATTGAACAGGCACCTACTTTTTCTCTCGACTTTCATTTAAAATATAAAATAACTGAGTATATCTAAAAGCACTCTATAATGTACATCAAGTAGTGAGTTTAAAAAATTTCCTCATGGTTTAAAAAACCCTTGAAATACACCCAAAAGTAATGGGATTTTCCACGATCTATGAAATTGCCTCTTGGCCATATGTTCGCCAATTTTCAGTCAAAGTAATTGAAGAAGTACTTAATGACCTCGTGCGTTGCTTTCTGGCAATTTCATCCCGCCCACTCGAAATAACGACTTCCTTATCCCACGCTTATAGCTTTTCGGAGTAATTTCTTTTCGTCGGTAAGCCGTCGAGACGTCKAATTGTTTAAGGAAGTCTGCGTAAATGTGTCACTGTCGTAAAAGTTGTCCAGCCTTGTCCAACTGAGTTGTACTTCCTTATTCCACGCAAATTCCTTTTCGGAGCAATTTTCTTGTCGTTGGTGAGCTGTCGATACATTCGGGCTGTGCTGGAAACTGAACTGTGTAATGATTGACTGCCTGTCGTAAATGTCGTCCAACCTTGTCGAAATGCTTTTAGACTGCCAAGTTCTCACTGACAGCAATGCGGGATAGAAGCCGTAATTTCTAACCGTGTATATTACTTCCACATTGATTTGACCAACTAATGATATGATAATGAATAATGGAGACTCGAACAGTGGCGGGATTTCCAATGCGCTTTTTTGTCCACTAAATTAAACATCGGAGCTAGAAGTGTTATTTCTTTTTGAAAAAAAACCAGGACGCTCGGAGAAAACTATTCTCTTCGAAGATTACAACGGATCAAATGGAAGGAACCAAAAAAAAAAAAAGTCGTTTGAATTGAGAATGCAGGAGAGTGCACTGTACGCTCGCTCTAAAAAGGGTGTCGACACCAAAAGATGTATTCGTCTGGGGCAGGTTAAGAAGAGTAAGAGTTAATTACCGAGAACGGAGGCAATAAGCCATATACATCCCGAGGGCCGCAAAAATAAAGCCTTGTGAATAACAAAGAAAACCATGTCAATTGAGAAATAAGATACGCTAGGCGTTTTTGAACCACTTTTTATTCTACAAAATGTAGGTTATAGTAACTCTGAGAACGTAATTTTTTTTTTTTTCTGGATTCAACTTCCCTTCCCCCCCTCCCCAATTCACCTACGATTTAAATCCTACGTCCCGGTCTGGGGATACGAGGTGAACCCAGATCAAGTTGGGGTTTGTGCTGGTACTCCATGAAAGTTCCTAAATCAAAGACCAACTGTACCGGACTCTGACTCTGTACCAACATCATGCGTGCTCCAATACCAACAGAACCACTGACTAAAGAAAATCCGTATATGTCTATTTATCTATATGTCGTAAAAAAAGATGTATGCGTTTGCTTGTGGCGCCAGCTAGACGGTTAAGATATGTATGCCAATTACCATAGTCATCAGAATCGCAGAAACCATGATAACCTTTGTGAAATTGATGAATTAAATGACTTCCCCCCAAAAAAATTTTTCGTATGTGTGGGAAACGTTCGTCAATGCTGGCTTACAATATGCTCATGGTCGACGCCATTATATTTCAGTTATTCATCCAATCACAACGTGTAGCTACGGTTACGGTAAGATGCGGCAAGGCAACCGTATACGACTACAAACTACACGTATCGTTTTCCACTCACACGAAAACTGCTGTACTCACACGTGCTTTTCCACTTGTGTGGTAAGGTCGCCATTATCTTCAACCCCAACCACGAAGATAATTCAAATGACCAGTTGTTTATAGATTCTTGAGGATTTTTTCTCGTTAATAAAGTTTTAGATTGACTTTTTTTCCTCCCGCAAACGGCAAACGTGAGCACGTTTTCATAGTTTTCCTGTATTTTACTTTACCTTTTACAAACCTTCTCACCAAGCGCAAATACTCTTGTTTTTCTACTACTTGGACTTTTTTGCGATTCTTTTTCAGTAATTTAAAATAATTTTTTACTGGTCAACTGACGTTTCACGTTTGCCGTGAACGTAAATCTAAAACCCTCCAATGTGTAACACCCGCTTTCATTGAATAATAACAAATGCTGCAGACGTTAATCGGAATTTCATTATTGAGTAAACTGAATTGAGTTCCATGCAAAATGCTATTAATTAATTGCGGGGGAGAAAACACACAGGTGTGGCTAATTCTTTGCAATCAATCCTTGAACTGTTTTTAAAAGCATGTCTTGTTTGTTTGTTTGTTTTTCTTTCCTTTTTTTTATGCGTGTCGTTGTTTTTGGGATTTAACTCGTGCCTTGCCTTGCCTTGCCTTGCCTTACCTTGCCTTGCCTTGCCTTGCCTTGCCTTGCCTTGCCTTTTAATTTGACTTGATTTAACTATTGATTTTTAAACTATTGTTATTCTATTCCAAAACCTTTTTAAAAATGGTGTTATTTGATATCAAAAAGTGTATTTTAAGGAAAAGTGTGTCATTTAGATTAACAAGTTTAATCTCGTTAAGGGATTAACCTCTCTGGAAATAATTTTCGGTATGCTTCAAAGAACCATCATCTCCAAGATTTTAAGTGTTTTTTATCAACGTGTTTTCTTAATATTTTTTGCATTGATCTCAATTTAAGAAGTTCCATCTTGCTCAATTTATTGTCTCTGGAAGTAATCTCAAAACGTCAATGTTATGTCTTCTTTGAAACCTTACAAAAAAATCGTTTTAAAACACTTATTTTTCTCTCATATCCCTAAATAATCTTAAATCTTTACACTTATGGTTGATATTAAAAAATCACTCTTATCCTAATAATTCAGAATATATGTACTCTTCTCAATTTAGCACACTCGCTCACACACTACCACTACATTTCATATTCTATGCATAACACTTGCATGTATCAACTTTATTATTCCTATTGCTCGGGTTTTCAGGAAGCCAAAATACGATATCGCTGTCATCATTTGTGCGCCAAAATCGTGCAATTCATCAAACAGTTTGAAATCTACTATTTCTGATATGGAGAGAATAAGAGAAAAATATACATACAGGTATATCAAAAGTATATCAGACACGGCGAGATATCTTTCTTTATATTTTTTCACAAAGCCTTAGTGATAGACAACTCGAAAAAAATATCAGGGATGATATCCCATAATTTTTGATATGCTTTTGATATACTTGTACATATATATGGAAGCGGCCATAATTTTTGCAAATGGCTGTATATATATATATATATATAATTATTACTATTATTATTATTACTAGTATTTCTGATATGTCTACGAGAAAAATTAGTTAATTTTTAAGGCAGCAAAAGAGGTAACTTTTTCTCACACTTTTTATACAAATTTTGATAAAATTAATATTGATATTTTCAGGATAATTTTAACACTATTCTCTGGAATATTACAGCGATTTTTCCATTTCATTGGTACTGTTTTTCCGGGGAGATTAGACGAGGTCAGTTGTTGTAACTGTGGGATGTTTGTGTGGGGGTGTCGCTTCCTTAGAAGACAAGCTTCTTCTAAAAAGATATATCATTTGTAAACTGTTTAATAACATCAGTATCTTCCTGTGTAAGTATTTATGACGCTGGTGTAAAATATTTGATTAATTTTTTAAAACAGAAAGACAATTGAAAGATAAACTAGGGAAAGAGAGAGGAGGGATGGATGGATGGATAAAAGGAGGGATGGATGGATAAAAGGAGGGATGGATGGATGGATGGATAAAAGGAGGGAGGGATGGATGGGAGGGAGGGAGGGTTGGTTGGATCGATGGGTGGGTGGATGGATGGATGGATGGATGGGATAAGATGGGTGGATGGATGGATGAAAACGGAAGGGAAAAAAAAGGATGTTTGGATGATCAGATGGACGGATGGATAAATGGATGAAGAAAAAAAGGAAGAAAGAAGATGATTCGATAGATGGACGGATAAATTGATAAGTGAATAGATAGAGGAAACAAAGAGAGAAATAAACAAATAGACAAAGATAAAAAGAAAAGAATCCCAAACGACAAAACGAACTGGAAAAAAACACAACATATAAATCGTAAGTAATGACAATCACATACTGAGCGTGGAACGACAGCTCAATTCATTCCTTCGATTAATCAAACCATTTCTTAGATAYAGGTTCCCATTTAATTACCTTTTAATATGCTACGAGGCCTGATATCCCGCATGGCTCTCAGCTGCACTTTACTAACAACTCACCAACTACCATCAATCCAAAACGACAACTCTTGCACGGATTATGACTGTGATACCAATACTTTTCGACTCAATTACGTTGTAAATCGTCTTGTTTTACTTAATGTTTTCCTAAATAAAAGAGTTCGTGGTGTTTTGAATGTCATAACATACTCGTTACGCCTACAAGATTCTCAATCGATAAAGAAAACATAGTTCAAGTGTGAACAGTTCATACTTCATTCATGGATTCCAGATTTTACCGTATTACCGACAGATTAAAGTACTTCCTTGTCGTTTGAAGTTCGATTTCCCGCCTTTGATAACCTTATTTCACTTTCCCTTTTTTTAATCTTTTATCGGCGATAATTTTTATCTTAATTTTTTTTAATTTCGGCTTCTTTTTTTTTTTTTGGTTTTTCTTTCATGTTTCTGTCAGTTGTACTTGGGACAACGCATTCTCTCTAAGAATTAGGCCACGAAAAACAAACTGGAAAAGCCTTAGTTTCGTAACTTTGTCAATTTGTCATACAATTCCAAAATAGCTAATACGTTTTGAGAATCCATATCTGTAACAAGGGCTGAAAATGGAGTTTCATACGTAGCTCACCAACTTATTAAAAAAATTTCGAGTAAATTAAACGAATATAAACCATATCAAAATGAAGAATGATTATAAGAATGATTTCTGTATCAATAAAATAATCTTAGCAATTCGTAGCTCGCAGGCATTTTGAAGCCTTGAGCCAGCTGATGTTCCTAAATCGGTGATCCTGTTATTGCAAGTTATTTTAGTTTGAATCAAAATAGCTTTACATTCTTTATGGAAAGCTTAAATCTCCCACATTAATTACGTCTCCATAATGTTTCCAACTTAGTCTTATTTCTAGAAAAAATATCTTAGATTATCGAAGAGATCGAATATATAAATAAATCGGGGTTATAGATAAGATAACATGAAGGAAAATAAATAATATTTATGATTCCTTAAGGGTTACTTTGAAAAATTACTGAATTCCTGAATTCCTTTCTTATTGAAATGTTTTTTTGTTTTTTCCTCCAGATTGTTTGAACTACGAAGGATATTGCGACGATGGACACACAAAAGGTTGGACATAATTTATTTTTCTAAACACAGTCTTCGAAATACATCCTCCCGGACTTTGAAGGTGGTTCTTATAAGCCGACAAGTTTGCAGCACTTCGCGGGTTTTTTGATGCTCTGCCTTCTGTGCTTTCGGTCTGAAAATTAATTCAATTAGAGATAACTTAAATACTTGGAGTCTGAAATTTCGAATCAGTTTAAAATGAAAACTTCATTTCGAAAGTTTTTAAAATATCATTATCGACTACATCAGTTGTGTGCTAGAACAAAAGACGAAGTTTTTATCAAGGCGAGCCTATTAACGAGCCATCTGTCGCATTTGATTGGCTCTTACCTTAATGATATTGAAGGTGCTTAGCCAATCAAAATGCTTCCTGTTTCGTCAATTTCCTGCATTTCAGCAAGTGTGGATGGCAGTCAGGATATGATCCCACATGGGGAAGAATGAGGTTCATACTTATAGTAAATACTTTGGGTGTCAATCGGAAATCATAATTACTACACTATTGAGGACATCCATTGCTCCTACGCTGTATACGTATACTCTGATCCCAGAAGTAAAATAAGAGGCACCAATCTGGCTCACTTGTCCTTGTCATATCATCCCCGCTACCGCTATATAATCTTTTGTGAGCCTAGCGATATTGACTGTAGAAAACCAGGTTATCTGTCGAAGGAACCGCGCCCTAGCTCTCAAGTAGACGCCCAGTCAGACCAAAGATAACAGCTCTGACAAGCCACAGTTCACTACAACTTACTCGGCACTAAAAGGAGTTGGACTTTTGAAGAGAAATCCTACACTTTCCTGCCCCTTTGAAAGACGACAAAAAGATTTACTCATTCTCAAACGGACAAGACAAAATGGTGTTTAAACAACAAGCGGTTTTTTCCCCTTTCAAGGTAAGAAAATCTTGATTTTTTAAAATACTTTTTGCTCTATGCTAAAACTTTCACTTTCATATCAGCTATGTAGGTTAGTTTAATTGAAACTCGAATTCCGTAAACCTTTTTTTCGTTTTTACTGATTTTTAAAAGCATGTTTTAAATCTTCTTTTCGCTTTTTTGTATTTCCAAGCATTTCATTCCTCTTAACGTTTTCTTTATCAGCGGTTTTTACTTTTTCATTTTTGGTTCTGTTTCTTACTCAAAACCATAAGAAAACCCTAAACAAATTTGTAACAATGTTTATTTTCTTTTTTACTATGACAAATATCTTCCAAGAATAGCTGAAATTCAGATCAAGGTTAAGATCTAATAAGCGTTATGACTAATATATTGTCATTTACTAAACTCATTTCGAGAATATATCTTTCCGGCTCGAATAGTCAGCGATGCCGAATGTCTTTTTATGGTTATTTCAGAATGTTTTGGCGATAAACCTAGGTACTTATGGGTCTAAATAAGCGGTCTAAATAGACGATAACTGTTCTTGTACAATGATGATTATAACAGATGTCTAGGAAGTATATTTTACAGAGTGTTGTATCAAAAAAAAAAACGCCTCGAGCTCTACACATTCAACAGGGTAAAATAAACTAGTTTGAAAATCGTTTCGCCGATCGAAAGATTATCTGGTGATTTTCTAGCATGTTTTTTAAAGGAAGCAGACTGTGTCCAACAGCGTGATCAAGTCAATGCTGTACTTTCTTCACAGGTTAAAATCACTATCGCTTATAAAACATGATTGATCGCCATCTGTTATGTGTTTATATAATTTTCAGGCTTGTTTTGGAATTTTAAATGGATTTGTCGTACAAGCGTTTGCAATAAGGCGTTTGATAGAAACTGATTGAGGCTTAAAGGTTTCTCTTTCTTTCTTTCTTTCTTTCTTTCTT
>NW_022260290.1:33010-81102 GCF_009602425.1 Actinia tenebrosa | reverse complement strand
TCTTCTTCTTCTTCCTCTTCTTCTTCTTCTTCTTCAGTTCATCTTCTTCTTCTTGTTTTTCTTCTTCTCTTCCTCCTTCCCCTCTGTTCATTTCTCCTTTGTTTTCTCGTTCTTGTCTTGTTCTTCTTATTGTTATAGTCTTCTCTATTTTACTTCTATCTTTCTTCAATTCATCTTTATCTTGATTGTTTGTTTGTTTGTTCGTTTGTTCGTTCGTTCGTTCGTTCGTTTATTTCTTTATATAATCACCTTAATGGTTACTCACACATCATACATTTCAATTAAATTGCACTTTTAGTACTTTAGTATCATATTAGTGCTAGATCACAAATAGGGAAAATAAGACAATTGATGCTAATTAACTGAAGAAAAAAAACAATGTTTGCAAGAGTCTGGTAGTGGTAGTAAATGCTATAATGCAAGTGACTTATGAGCGCGCGCGTGGGCTAGAGTCCCGTATAAGTCCCGTAAGGGTCCCGTATGAGACCCGGATCGAAACGTCTGTAAAAGTATTCAAAATTCAAACAAATTACAATTAATTTTGTGAATCCTGCCTTCAACTAATATCTCTAGCATAATTCAAGTYCTAATATCGTAATGAGGTCGGTCCGCGGTCAAGTGTTTGATATAATCGATCTTAAAATAAACTTTTTAAAGCATATATTTGACTATGTATCATTGGTATTCTAACCTGTCCAAACGGTTCGTCAGCCAACAGCACGGGCTAGCTTTAAAAGTACAATCACTAGAATAAGAAGTCCATATGGACTTCAGCTGGAATCGAAACTGGATAAGCTAAAGAAACAGATAGAAAAAAATAGAAAAATAAGAACTAAGTTTGTATATTCTGTTATGTAAAGCCCAGTAACTGAAAATACGCACAAATGATTGTAAACGAAAAATCGCATGGCGTCTGTCGTTAAGCTTGGCATACGGAGCATATTGTGTAGGACTATGGACAAGGAACTTAATGTACGGATGCACCATACTTTGAAGGCGCCAAAGTGATCGTTCTTACTGCATAAGCAGACATCTTTGCGCATTGGTTGCCTAACGGATCTCGTCTAGAACTGAACACCACTGAATACGTCAGAACGACTAAGGACGTGGAATTTCCAGTACGGATGCACCGTGCCGTGCCGGAGAAAGACTGAACGTTCTTACGGCATAAACAGGAATCCTGTGCGCATAGGTAGGCAAACGAATCTCGTCTATACGTCAGTACGTCAGTACATCAGTACGACTACGACGTGGAATTTACAGTACGGATGCAATGTGCTGTGACTGATCGTTCTTACTGGCATAAGCAGGAATTCTGTGCGTATGTCGTTATTTCCGTACCGTGCCGTGCCGCGCGCAAATGTTTCAACAGTCAATAGGATTTAAATAACAATGTTTATCGTGCATTTTGTATGAGAATAAACACTGAGAGCACACGGCACGGTTACACACGAGCTCTGTGAGCCAATCAGAGCGCGAGGTGACAGCTTGTCCAGTAACATTGTTTAGATAAGCTATCGTCATGGTTACGCACGGTTCAGGATAATTTTTAAACTGGTTTATTTTATTTTTTGAAAATTAAGTTTTTTGAACATGCCAACATTATGTAAACTTAAGTATACTTATATAAATTTAATATTATAGATAAATAAATAATATATATTATTATATATTATTATAAATAGTATTTTCTTTCGAAACTCGAGGTCAGCTTAGCTGGATTACGCCGTCAAAGTAAAAAGTAAAAAAACAAACATGAAATTGAAGAATAAGTAAATTGAATAGAGGAGAAAGCTGAAGATTTGGAAAAAAAATTAACATAAAAAAAAAAAAAGAGAAAGAAAAATGCAGGTTTGAACAAGACGTACGATAAAAACAAGAAACTGTGTGTAAAATAGGACTGTACGTAATGAAGCAAACGAGAAGAGCAAGAGTTAAAAAGGTTTCGAAAAACGAGACTGAGATTACGATAAAAGCATAAAAATTTATGTGGAAACTCTGTAGAAACCAAAAACTCTTACGAATCAACGAGGGTAAAAAGGACTTTCAAAAACCCGTTAAAATTACGATACAAATTAGTGAGAACCAAAAATACTTCCACAAAAAGAAATAATTTTCTTTGCAAAACGTACTTCTATATAAAGCTTGTTATCAATATATTAGGAGCCCAATAAATATTGATATTTCTTTAAGATCCATTACTCAAATCATAACAAAATATTTTACCATAAAATTGTTCACTTCGGGCACCGGAATCATTACTGACAATAAGACGGGTTTAGTGAAGTACATATATAAACCGAAAACTCCCAAAAAATTAGTAAACACAAAACATAGCATTCACTCGTGTTTTTTCTTCGGCTTTCTGCTTGTTTATGGCTTCGAATTCTAGTAATAAAGCAGAATGTGAAGAAGGACATACAAGACCTTTCCTCTGTTAATTTTCCCAAAATAAAGTTTCTGAAAACGTTCAAACAAGTCACAATTAACCCGTTTGTCGATAAACTTTCTCAAAGTATGTTTTTATTTTTATGGAAATATAAACTATACGACTTATTTTTTTGCTAAGAACAGCGAAAGAAAGGATGAATTTATGTTAAACGAATTCTTAGTTGTTGTTATTCCTGCATGGTTTCATGTCCTCGTGAAGGCGGAAAGTGCATTGAATCAAAGCATCCGGCCAAACTGTTCGATCGGAACTGATTTGATTTCGTCAATAGTGACATTTCAATTTTATAATGCAGTCGAAGACGTCCCAATGTATTTTACAACAACTGAATTGGCTACTGAGAAAGCAAGTTGGGGAGAACTATGGATTCTGCTTTTCTTTTATACCTCAGAGTTTTTTGTTTTTGTTTTGTTTTGTTTCGTAGCAGTAGTGAGTTTTTGTTTTCGTTGTTTTCCTCTCCTCTCCCTTTTATCTTCCATTTCTTCGTCTTCTTCTCTTTCCTCTTTCTTTTACTCATATTTCTTTCTTTCTTTCTTTTTCATTCTTTCTGCTTTTCTTGCAAGCAGTAAGGTAAAAAAACATTTCATTTTTAACATAAATTTATCTTCAATAATCGGAAACGTTTCAATGACATTGTACGTCATCGAGCACGCAACACAGTTACAAACTACTACGTACTTCTCTACGTCCTTCCCGACAAGCTAAATATTAAACACATTTGCTCTTCCTTATATTAATGTGGTTAGTCTGTTGTACTTCCACTTTAAATACACACTGACTCTCCAAACACGTAAAGTGCAAGCCAAATAACGCGAAATATTACAAACTTTAAGTTGAAGTAAATATAGTTTTAGAAGTTTCTAAAATGATTTATCGTATATTTGAGTGTGTTTGCGTAGATGTTCGGGTTGGTTTGTTATTTGATTGGTTTTGACGTCATTTGTGCTAATTAGAGACAACTATTCTCGTATATAGAATAAGCTTTTAGAACCAAAATAGCCTAACAATGCAAGCAAGCCTATCATAGAGGAAAATAAAAGCGATTTGAAATTCACTATCGTAATGTGACTGATCAAAAATAGTTTCTAGAGGGAGTTAATGGGGTTAGTAGGTACTTGACAATTAGCTAAAAAATTGTAGTTAACTTAAGGACTAGCGTCCGAAACGTCAGTAAGTTTTTTCATCTTTTCACGGTGTATAATTTACCTTTTTATCATTACTGTTTCATTAGAAACACCGACGCAGCTCACACTAGTTTTTAGCTAGTTATATGTTCTTAAAAATATCCTAAAATTAGTAGTTAACAGTTAACTCATATTTCATTATTGTGGTTCATATTATGATCAGCGCTCGTAAAATTATTACATTTAACCGACATTTGGCCGAAAAAATTGTAGTTAACTTACGATTGTTAGTCCCATTGGCCCCTCTTTCTAATGTACTTTATAATTAAATACATGTCGAGCAAATAGTTGAACTTTGCTAGATATTTAAACACCTCTGAGTATTTTTTTAACTTAATGTCCAGTTCAGCCCAGAGATTGTTTCAGGGTTCCATAACTGAGAAAAAATTCCTCGCTTCAAAGGTCACTAGAACATTGAAATTCTGCTCATTACAATCCCAGTGTTTACTCATTTCCTATTAGTATGAAAATCTTTGATTTCTCGATAAAAGAGAACATAATCTAAGTTTACGTTAAATCGGCTTAGCGAGCACAGTAGCGGCTTCCTTGCGCGTGCGGGGTACTGACTTCCCTAATCTGCTACGGGCCGGGTAAAGGGGTTAACACCAGGATTAAATATAATGTTGCTTGATGAAATTCTCTGATCTTCAATTTTAAGGAAATATGTAAGCCTTAATTTTTTTACTAAGCTCATCAGTTTTAACATCTTTTCTTGTTTGTCAATTATTTTGTCTTCTGTGCCTAATTTAGTGCAGTTGTAAAAACGATTTTTCACCATGGATATAACATGAAAAGTTAAATAATTTGGTTTCAATGCTTTTGTGTGTCTGTAAAATGATTTTTTTTTTTTGTAGACGTTTCGAATAAGACTTCAGCTGTCATCAGTAATAGAAATCAGGAAAGAAAGTACTGTTGGTTGTCTTTCGCCCTTGTAAACTTTGACTTGAATCTGTCTTACATCAGCGCGCGCTTTTGATGAAGTTTAAGAAACTTTATTATATTTTCTTTTTGTCGTTTTAGTTCATCTGATGAGAGGATATTTTTATTACAATTAGTAGTATAGGAAATCGCACGATCTCGAGTACAATTCGGAATTTATAGGTACGAGTAATGTTTTGAAAGTTTTATTGGATGAGCCTTTTTATAGGGCGAGTCCAATTCGATAATTTTCAAAACATCACCAGTATCTATAAATTCCGAATTGTACGAGAAGATTGTGCGATTTTTTTGTTTATAATACACTCAACAAAATAGAGGAATTTAATTGGGACTCTACAGAGTACAATGTATAATTTGTAACTGTTTTTAGAATGGCAAAGATTATATATTAGGTTTATATTTACTACTAGTATTAGCTTCAGATTTTTCTTTTTTTTCTTCCCTAGTTATAATTTTTCTTTATACTTTAAATTGTAATATATTACGTGTATCTTGTCTCAGGCCGAGGTTAACTTGTTTGGACTTCGAGTTTGTCCTCGGCCTGTGTAAAGCCGTTGAATAAAAAAACTCACTCTCGTGCATGAGGAAATCGTTACATTATGCTATGAGCGTGGGTGATGATAGGCACGTATTCGCGATGACGGCTTTTTTTATACTTTTTGAACCTCTATTTCCTTAATGTCCTCCACTGGAAAGTCTCCTAAAGGTTTTTAACGTGAATTAGGTTATTAGAAAACGATTTTTCTCCAATTTTATGGTTATTTGTTATAATCACTGGAATTATATGATGAATCATTTTCTACAAGTTTGTAGTTTTGGTCGTTCGCCTAGAGTGCGTCCCGGAAACTATTATATAATAAGATAATGATACATTTTTAAACTTTAAGAAGTAACAACGTATACGTAGTTTGAACAATGATTTATTGCATCAGTGTTGCCGTGAAAACCATTGAGCGGGAAAAACTCATTTGACCAACGCGCTTACCGCGATTGTATTGCATCAAAATCTTGGGAGTTTCCTCTGAAATGTGTTTTTTGCTCATTGACAAACTTTTTCTCATCCTGTCTCACACGCAAAGCTTTTTATCCGGAGAGCGACAGCTAAGCACAATTACAAGATTGCGAATCTAGGCTCGGGCGAGGCCGGCGCAATCGGGGACTCTGACAGCTTATCGGAATCTGCGGTTAATTATAACGGCAGAAGTGATTGGAATATGACTAAACTTGAGTAAAAATAGCATTACAAAATAAATCAGGAAGATTCCCCGCATCAAATAATTTATCGATATAAAGCTTGAAAACTGAATCGTGACAGTTCAGATCGAGAACGACAGAACCACGAACCCTCTACGACAACGACAACGAACCCTCTACGACTACATCTCGTTTCTAGTCAACGACCACTTGTACTATTCAACATGGTGAAAGTATTTATTAAGGCAAGTTATGTGCTCTTTACATCTTTTGTAGGATAACTTTAACTAGAATCTTTGAATTACCATGCATTTTTACTATAAGAGAACCGTAGCGCAATCTTTTCTAACTTCAATATGGAAGTTCCTTCGTTTCGGGAATTGGTGAAATATTTTTCGGATGAAATTTCAACACCTCGTTTTCTACTTGAGGGTAAAGATAGAGACGGCGAAGAAAATAGTACTCAACCCTATGGATTACTAGTGGATATACTTGTGGCGCACTAAGTTCAAGAATTTACAACTCCTTCTCTATCCATTTGCGGTCCATCTTAGTATTACCGCGTTTAATGATACAAGGATACTTTGAGAGAAACCAAACTGTAAAAATGTGTGAGTTACTCTTGCTTAGCAGGTAACAATTTCACCAATAGTCCATTTTACAGTCCTGTTCATTTGACGATCAACAACTGTCAATGCAGTAGTATTGCGAGTATTCGTTCTATTTAAAATATAGCGGGCACTGAATTCCGATCGATTATGTACCGGTATCTTGTATCGAAGATATCCTGTTTACGCCATTTAACGGAAAATTTGACTTCAAAGAAAGGCGAAAAAACGTCTGTGATTTATTGATAAACATTCTTATAGATAATTATTGCTGTCTACGGAATGAAAGAATTCTACACCCGAGTCAAGAGCTTGGTTTACTTATCAACATTCAGTCTCATCCGCGGCTAACTTTTGACTTGCGGTTCAATATATGAATCCAAACTATTCTTAAGCTTAGAGAGGGCTTAAGAACTCGAGTTGGTGAGCTGTTGCTTTCAATGGCACGCTTAAACACACATTTCGAATTGGAATCTAACGTGTAAGGTTTGGCGGAGAAAGAAAAACCGGAGAACTCGGGGAAAATGCCTCAAATCAAGGGAGAGACCTCATGCACAAACTCAATCTACATAGTCACGTGGGATTCATGGTCTCGACTCAGACAATAGCGAATATAGAGTACCCATTTTTTTTTGTGTTTTTTGATGAGTATGTATTCACCTGTTGTAGGGCGTCACTCTAACTCTTCTTTTACCATCATTACTTTTGCATCTGTAAATCTTACCACAGGCAAACCATGCATCAATAGATCTTTTCCACGTTACTTTCCTTGTACGATACTGATACACGACTTGCATGCAAGAACAGGTCACGTGACCCTACCTCCTTCAAAACGAGCAGTTTGGTCAACATAAAAAAACAGAAAGAAAAGAGCATCTCGGCATTAGGAGGGAGGCAGAGTGTCAGCCCATAATAAGCGAAACAGGATAAATGGTATTAGATTTAAAATTGAATGTCCTACAACGGGATCTGTATGTGCAAATGCGTTGCATTGCAAAAGCTTACCAGCCAACCCTTTTCCCATACAAATCCTCGTAAAATATTTGATTTTATATTTAATGTCATTTCTTCTATAGTTAACATTTCGAGCTGAAAATTCGTCCTCTTACTAAATTTGAGGTGCTCTTTTCATTTCTGGATTTCATTTTGACTCATTTGCTCGTTTTAAGGGGATGGGGTCACGTGACCTGTTAGTGCAAGTCGGTCTATTTTGAAACAATGACCCAATTGTTTAGTACTGATGTTTCTCATTGTTTTTTCAATTTCTAGAACTCTTTCCCAATATTTATCGTAATGCTTGGATTTTTGTTCCTGTTTATCGACGACTGTAATCCATTGCCTCGCTTTCTGGAAAAAGCTGGGACAATGAAGAAAGAGGCTAAAACATACGATGCACTTGGATCCATACTTCTTGACACCGCTAGTATGAGACTTCAACAGCTAAAACAACAACAACAACACGAACAACAACAACAACAGAGAAGTGAACTTTTTTCCGGATTTCATGAAGATATCAGTAATAACGAAAGGCATATGACGAGAGTCAAGCGAAGCGTTCAAACCTGCATTGCCAACGTAACAATTAACAAGGAGAAAGATCGTCAACCGTTTATGATTCTAGAGATGACGTGCAAGAGGCAGACAGGATGTACACCCATAAAGAGAACACAAAAAGTGATTAAATACTTGGGCAAGTACCGAGAAGAGGACGTTTATATGATCGATACGTATACATACATAGCAAACTGTATCCTATCTTCATAATTCATATACTTGTCTTACTGTCTTAGAGTAGAACGACAGTAAAATCTCAGAGATTATTTTTAAAATACTATCGCTATCATGTTTGCGGTATAACTTATAACTCTTCAAGGTTTAATATTTGAGAACAGAGCTTTCCAAAATTACTATTTTAGACATTGTCTTTCTTGTAATGAAAATATATTTTTGAAATCATCAATTGTTCGTGGACGTGCTCGTTCGCAGTCTTACACTCGTCTTTTTCAAGTGGAAAGTAATGTCAGAAACTAGTTACGTCAAGCGTTGTGATTGGTTGAAAAGTTGTTGACTATTTTTTAAGTTTTTTTATTTAAGTCTTTAATTTACGAGGCTAACTTATGGCCCTCGAAAAACGAGAAGCAAAACTATGTGACTCCGTACCATGAGCTTGCTCGATGATACGAAAGTTGTAGAATACAGAACAGAGCGAATATTCTTTTCTGACAATCTTACATATAAGTAATATACAAGCGAGAATAAGTCATGCATGTAATCTATAATTTCTTAGGACATTTGTAAGCAAAAATTTCTATTGTTAATTAATATATTAATAGGTATTTACAAATATTAATATTTAATATCGTAAGAGAATTTATATCTATTTTATACGTAGGAAAAGTTTTAAGCCATTATTTATACCATACTTTATTTGAAAGAATATGTTAACACAGTTATATTCAATTCCAAATATTTTAATTATACGAGAGATTTAATTAAAAGGCTAAAAGAAAACAAAAACTGATGTACCTCTGGTAAATTAAAAATAATTTTCTTGGGAGGTGTCTCTAACTAAACGGCCCCAAATTGCGCTAAAACTTCGCCAGAAGACTGAACAAGGTACAAGCAACGACTGCAGCAAGTTTTGAAGCAAATTGTTRAGTGAAACATTTTATTGKCATATCTACATCATAACTCCCGTACATTCCCTTATAAACTATATACAGGAATCTTGTTTGGGCTGCCTGTGCTCCGATTGATTTTTGTAGGATTTTAGGGCACTAGAAACGGTAGTAAGAAATGACAGCAGAAAAACATATCCCATACTCTTTCTCTTACTTGTTGGATTTACACCGGTAAAGCGATACATCAAGCCATGGTATAGTCTCCTACACAGCCGCTATAAAGTTTCGGCACGCAACGCTTACTCCCCTAAGTGAGTGAGTGAGCGTGGCGTGACGAAACTAATAGCGCCTGCGTAGGAGACTAACCATGGTGCTGTCGTCATGAAACGCTTCTTAGGATAGTGAACGTTGCGTACGAAACATAGCGTCTGCGTAGGAAACTAGAAAAGGCGGCAAAATACAAAATGGCCTAACGCGTGTCATAAAGGGAATGGTTATATGGTATATGTTTTGTGGGCGCGGGTTTTTTGTGTTTCTGTGTTTATATGCATGTCAGGCACTTTTTAGACAAATTTGATAGGAAATATAGGCTGTGCAAAGGAAAATATAGGATTTTCCCCAAAAAATATATGCACTTTATCGGAGCTAAGATAGCTTTTCGGTGGCGTAACGATGGAGGGTGCACAGGCAATGATTTGCAGAACTAAAATCCCATAAAAAAAAAAAAAAAAAAAAAAAAAAAAAAAAAAGGGGGCCATTTTATTTCCTTCGCCAAATATGCTAAACAGTGTAAAATATAAATGTATCAATCAGCAGTCGTTCTATTTATAGGAAATATAGGTTTTCTTTAAATATAGCCTCTTTATAGGATCCTATACCAATCATAGGAAATATAGGATATATAGGAGGTCTGATATATATTAAATGTAATTTTCTCCTTTCTTATATTTATACTTTTAGGTTTTTAATCTCACAGATTTTAGTATAGACTTTTCCTATATTTTATTTTGCTGACCACTTTTTGTTTATTAAAATGACTGGTGAAATTGCGCATGTGAATTTGGCGGGCAAACTAACAGACACATATTTTAAAAGTATTGTTGAAAAAGGGGGTAGCATTGTTATAGATCATGATCTTTTTCATCATGTGGTGGCTCCTAAAAGAGCCGTTGTTTTGTGTTGTAAACCGTTTAGGACTGTTTAAGAGCTTTTCTTTTCGGTCTTCTTGGGAAGAAGAACAGCTTGGATGTTGGGAAGAACACCACCTTGAGCAATGGTGACTCCACCAAGAAGCTTGTTCAACTCCTCGTCGTTTCTGACTGCCAACTGCAAGTGACGGGGGATGATTCTGGATTTCTTGTTGTCGCGGGCAGCGTTACCGGCCAACTCGAGAATCTCAGCACTCAGATACTCGAGAACTGCAGCCATGTAGACTGGAGCACCAGCACCAACACGTTGAGCATAGTTGCCCTTGCGGAGAAGACGATGAATACGACCGACGGGGAACTGAAGCCCTGCACGGGATGATCGAGTTTTGGACTTGGTGCCCTTTGCTTTACCTTTACCACGACCAGACATTTTGGATATAATTGATTGAAATGTTCGCTTGATCTACGAGAATCAAATCACTAACTCTTTGCAAGCGCCAAAAGTTTATACTTCGATCTCTACACAATAAGGATCTGGATCCACCAATAGCAAAAGACTATTTCTATGCCCGATCAAATTTCCATATGACATTTGATAGTAACTTATAACATATGTTTTCTAAGAGGCTCGCTGTACTGATTGTCTTAACAGTATGTTTATGAATAACCTAAATTCAACCAATCACAGAAAGATCATTTCGATCCGCATACTAAGTAATCCATGCTCATAATGATATAAATACGATATACACCGAAGTTAACATCATATTCATAACTGAATTCGACAAATTCGAGAAATATGCCTCCAAAACCTGTTGTTGGAAAGAAAGGTGAAAAGAAAGCCGGCAAGAAGGCCGCTCTTGGTGACAAGAAGAAGAGAAGATCTAAGAGAAAGGAATCCTATGCCATCTACATCTACAAAGTCATGAAGCAGGTCCATCCTGACACTGGTATCTCCAGCAAGGCCATGAGCATCATGAACTCCTTTGTCAACGATGTCTTCGAACGCATCGCTGGTGAAGCTTCCCGCCTCGCTCACTACAACAAGAAATCCACCATCACATCTCGGGAAATCCAGACGGCTGTTCGTCTTCTTCTCCCTGGTGAGCTGGCCAAGCACGCAGTCAGTGAAGGCACCAAGGCTGTCACCAAGTACACCAGCAGCAAGTAAACAGTTCCAAACTGTTTACAACACAAAACAACGGCTCTTTTAGGAGCCACCACATAATAACAAAGATCATGGTCTTATGCAATGTCTTTCGCTTTCTTTAAATGCTTTGAAAAAGGCGCCATTTTGCCAAACACTATTAGGATACGCGAGTTTCCTTACTATAATCAGAAGAGTGTCTCATTTCTTATAGTTTTAATAAATTCCACTGCGGCAGTTTAGATTAAACTTTTTATGTGAGTAATTTGAATTTATATTTGTCAGGCGCTTACCTTCACAAAGTGCAGTTTCACCCGAATTTATACTGTGCCCGCGGGTCCTGTAATGTTGGTGTGCTTGGTCGAATTTGCTTGACTAAAACAATAGCCATGTTCATATACCACTCTATCGTCGTATGTAAAAGATGGCACTTTTTTCCATCTTGTGTGCCATATGGGCTCGGAATATATTGTGAGCGTTTGCAACGAACGAGGGACGTTTCACAGGTCTAACTTTGTGGCAATTTTTTGGCGGGAAAGATTAGCGATAGATCTTTAAGTCAGCAAAAAGATATAACTAGCTAAAAACTAGTGTGAGCTGCGTTGGTGTTTCTAATGAAAGAGTAATGATGAAAAGGTAAATTATACACCGTGAAAAGATGAAAAAACTTACTGACGTTTCGGACGCTAGTCCTTCGTCGGAGTAAAAGTAAGTCAGCAATTTAGTTTCCCGCCTAAATAGTCACAGTTACGGTTGCTTTGTGTCTTAACTTCTTTATTTGTGATACATTTTAAAACTTTATGCAGTATAGATATAAATGATTTCATAATACTCCTTAAACTAAGAATGCTTTTCATATGTCCAAATGCCTGCTCTATTCCTTGAACCTTTCACAGCACTGATGAAGAACTGAGTTTATGATTAATCACTACTTGATTGACTAGATTGAATCCTGGATTTGCTAGACTGCATTCTTGATCCTGGTGTAGATGCTCCTGCAACCCATTTATGACTCTCTATTTCAGGTATGCTAATTCTAAACTGATGGTCTGTTGCCATCATTTTCTGAATGAGGTCTTTACATTCATCAGAGATGTACTGCTTTGGTTTTATAAACTCGACTCCATTTTTTATTTGTTTTTTAAGGGTGCTCATGTTTGTGTCATCAAAAGGCATTCGTCCTGTTACCATGGTGTATAGAATGACACCTAAACTCCAGATGTCTGCTTTCTCTCCATTGTACTCTATACCTGTTTTGCAGAGTATTATTATRTAGTTAGTGTTGAAGACATGTCTTGGGACCTAGTGTGCCCCGTGACTCTGTTCCCATAAATGTTATGAGCAAGCATATTGGGGGAAGCCGAAGGAAGGGATATGTTGGGGGTGAACCCCAATACAGGAAAATAGAAAATTCCCACATTATTATATTGCTCGACTCATGACAAATATCAAGTTTAAGTTGCACTTGATAAAATACAGTAATTTTTATATATGAACATGCAAAAGCTTGGATACATTGTTAGACTATCTGGTCAGTCAAGCCAATTTATGAAAGGTCTATTTTCAGTCTGCAGCAGGCTGGTGGAGGAGATGAGTTGGAGTGTCAGTATTTGAAGCAGGATCTGTTAACTAGCCCATCTTTGTAAATGGATGCTCTGTGCTTGCTTATTAACCATTTGTATGTGACGCCAAATGAGCCCAATTTGAAAGCAAATACAAAAGAATTTCAATCTTCTGAGAATTGTTATGCACTCCAAATTGAGCTGCATGCATTCCAAGGTAGTGCTTCATAGTCTGGGCTACCTGTGCTTTGATTTTCCACAGGTAACCCAAGCGATTCCCATAAAACAGACGGAAAGGGAAGCATACCTTGAAGTATCTCCAGCGCAGCGTAAGCGGCTGACCCACAAAACGTCTTACAGAGTTCATTTTGAGGATTGAACTTAGAAAATCCAAAATCTGTCAGTTTAACATTATGACATTTATCGAGTAAAACATTTTCGCATTTCAAATCTCGATGAACGACGCCTTGTTTATGGCAAAACTTTACTGCTTCTAGGAGTTGTTTGAAGAGCTTTTTGGCTTTCCACTCTCTAACACAGCCATTTTTCTTTATGTATTCTAATAAGTCTCCCTTTTCTGCAAGCTCCATGACAACATATACTTTTTCTCCAACCTGCAAAAGAAAAAAAGAAGAAGAAAAAAAAAAAAAAGAAAAAAAAAAAAAAGAGAAAGAAATAGAAAAAACAAGAAAGTAAAAAGAAAAGAAATTAGGATAAATACGTATGTACTGAAACGGCAAAATTCTAATAGGCTTATGTTATCATTATTCTACCTCAAAAACTTGCAGAACTTCAATAATATTTTTGTGACGCAAGGTCTGAATAACGACCATCTCCCGAGGCAGAAACTTATTAATAAAATCTTTTGGAGCTCGTTTCCTATCAATAATTTTGACAGCAACGTGTTGCTTAGTGTCGTTGGAGTAAGCGCACTTCACTTTAGCATATGTTCCTTCTCCCAGATTTGAGTCGCTCAATAAATGGTACCCCCTCTCGTTCAAAATGCGAGCGTCGTCCGATAACTTGGACATCATTCTTGTAAATAGCCTTTTCACGGCTCGCATTTGATGGTATTGTGGTACCACAATGTTGATAACATTTCTATTCATTTCAATTCATTTTGAGTCAATTTGTCAAATTATTTTGGAAGTGAAATTAGCCATTATGACGTCATACAAGGGTTCTTGGCGTGAACTTCCGTGACGTCATAGAAACGGATGTCATGACAACGGGCTCGATTGGAGATGACAGCTTTTATTAAAAATACGAAAATGCAAAATTTAGTATTTTTTCATTTTCAACATCCAATACTCTCATCAATTGAGATATTAGATTACATATATTTTTAGCGTCTATAGATTGGAGATATTTATCGCATTTTGAGCAGTTTAATAAATCGCTTTATTTGGTTGAAAACTTTGATCTAAAATAACTAATCAACGATTAAGAAAAAGCAATAATTTGCCGTTTTTTCATTGAAAACAATTTTCCAGAAACTTTAAATGGCGTCGAACCATCTCCTCTAGCAACCAATCATATTACTCGTTATATTTCATCTAACAACAATGTTGATATCATCATCATCCAATCAAAATCCTTGTATTACAGGAATATTAACCAGGCTCTTGGTCCGTGTTCTTATATCCAAGAAGAAATGTTTGCAGGAAACATGTTGGACGAAGAAGGGGAATAATTCCATCATTTTGGGGCCAAATCTTAGCGGTTTTTCCTTCGATTTCTTTCTATAATGGCTGGGACTGCCACAGCATCGGGGTCCAATGGTACTCCTTGCTCGTACTCGAACCACACGTTCGAGAAAGTCGCCAAAGCTAAGGCCACTTTGGAAAGTTATTATGCTAGTCTAGTTTCCCAGCATCACGAACGAATAACTAGGTGGGTCAGATTTCTGCTGCTAAAATCTTTCAAATACGATGTTTTAGTTTACTTAGGAGGTTCAAAGGTTGGGGAAGACTGTGGCATTGGAACAGCTCCTGCCGTTTGAGATATAATGAACTTTTACGTTGTCAAATACCTACTTCTCCAACTAAGCCCGACTCTCGTTGCAGTTTATGTAATCTACTTCCACTTCTTCTCTTGATCTTAGGCGAAAAAAGCTCGAAGAATTGATGGAAAGTCAATCCTTAACTGAAGAAGAGGTGAGAAAATAATGTACTATTATCCTGTCAATGGAAAATCATATTTGTACAACTGTAAAACGGGAAATAAAAGCAGAAATAACAGCAACCGTAATTCAAAATTCATTCAGTGAGACTGCAGTTTCTCGCGAGATCTTCAGTATTAATTTATTCAACAATTTATAAAACAAATGTTATCAGTTAAAAACTTTAAAAGCAAAGAAGGCGGTGAGTGCCAGTTATAGCACTCGAGTCTGAAGACTTTTATTCACTCAACAACTTGCTGTCAAGATTGGATTTCTCCGGCTGTTTGTTTTAATTTTTTTCTGTCGAAAATTTCAGATTTGAGACATGATAAGTTTGTCGGAGTTCATTCATTTTAATACATGTCAATAACTTGAAGATTTAACGTTCTAACTCAAAATCTTGATAGCAAAATATGTATTTTGAACTTTTACACAAGGTTTTCTATGTTTATTTTGTGGGGAAAATCTTTTTGAAATTCTGTAATCTACATTTTTTCTTGTGCGTGACTTCATTTTTAACATGTTTAAAAAATGTCTGTTTGCGTGATTAGATTTCAAAACATGAACATTAAAGATGTTCAAATTATTATTAGTATCTCTTGTTGTTATTTGTCTATCGTTTTCAGTATGCATTGTTTGTGATCAAACTTTGATGTCTGTTTATTTTATGGAACCTTCGTTTATAAACAAACTTGTAAATCAGCAAAAAAATATGTATAACTTACAATCATAATACAATCATATGATCTTGAAATAAAATAAAATGAGTTTAGTCAGTGGATCGTTCTGGACAGTTAATTTTTCTGTCTTCCATAAAGCAGATTATCGATTTATAATTTAAGTGATCTCTAGCTTAACTATGAAACTTATGAAATGATTCAAACTTATATTATTAGAAAGTTTTTCGCCCAAGTTTTATTATATAGTTTATACTAATATTATTCCAGCATTGAATTTATTTACGCAAAAAGAAAGACGGTTGCAGGATATAAAAACACTTCACACTCAAGGATGGTGTCTGCTCCGTTCAATAATATAGCACACTTTTCGACCAATCAGCATGCACCTACTTTTCTAACTATATGGTAATTAGCAAAACAATTAGGCGTCTTGTCAATGACTCTGTGCGATATCTAATACTCCCTTTGCTAGGAAGTCCAATCAGTTTGTGCAACAAAATTCAGTAGCAACTTTATATTGATTTTGAAGTATATTTATCAAGATTTAGAGTATTGAATTATTAGGGATCTTATCCCTCAATAGAAGCTTTGCACAATCATGTGCAGGCACCCATAATACACTTGGACTGCCTGTGGTTGGGTGGCAGAACAATAAAATCCCTTTGCTCTCGGAAATTGAATTATTTCTCATGTAAAACAATTGTGTTGTTCCTGACATCCAACATGGCTGCCGTCATTTGATGGTGCAAAACCTCTATATATAGATCATATATTATTTTCACCRTCACCATCATCATCATCATTATAATTTTTATTATTACTACTACCACTAAATATTAATACTATTATTATTTATTGTTGTTTATGATGATATTATTATTATTTCACCCTGTGAAAGCATGATCTGATCTATCTACTATTTTTACATATGAGGTGAAATCTTGTACTGTACTTTTAAAATATATGACCTTTATTGATTTCAACTGTTCTGAGTTCAGAAAGAAGAAAAGAGGAACAAACATGCACAAAAAGAGACAGAGTTCCTAAGGTTGAAGAGGTCAAGAATAGGAAAAGAAGACTTTGAATCTTTAAAGATTATTGGACGAGGTGCCTTTGGAGAAGTAAGTTAAACTATCATCGGTCTATCTTACATTGGGGTAAGGGGGTTGGATTACTAAATCAGAGTCATAAAAGCTGGAATAGGACTAGAAAGAACATAGCGTGTTAATTTGTTCCAATAAGCCTGAAGCGAGATGACATTTGACCCCTGACTCTATACCATAATAGTTTTTAAAATTCTTTCATATCAAAATTTTTGATTCCTTAGAGAATACAGGAAGAATAGTCATAATTAAAGAACAAAAGCAGTGTGAAAAGGATTATGGTCTAGAGACAGGGGTAAAACGTCATCTCGCTTCAGGCTTATTTAATCTTAACCATTTTGCCTTAGATCAGTGCAGGATATAAGCATATTGCACGCTGAAGTCTCTTCTTCGATAGTTTTTGCCATCCTTACTGAGTATAATTTTTTCAATGCTTTCAAGGTACGGTTGGTTCAGAAGAAGGACACTGGTCATGTTTATGCCATGAAGATGCTAAGAAAAGCTGATGTTCTAGAAAAAGAACAGGTATTTTCAAATAAAATGATAGGATTATTCATAACATACCCTAATCTGACCCTCTTCACCTTGGAAATTCCAATTCCCCTCAATGGGGGGAAGTATAGATCTATGAGTCCTCAGACCCTCCCAAATACTCTTAAATAGACCCCTTGCATATGTGACGTCAAAGTAGATAAATATTGGAAGACAAAACAAAAAGATTTCAATCTCCTGAGAAACCTGAAAAGTATTGTTATGTCCTCCAAATTGAGCTGCAATCCGATGTGCTGCGAGGGGTCTATTCCAAGCCCATTCCATGTGGGAAGTGCCCTCCTCCTACCGAGCTCCCCACCTCTTTGAAGTTACAAGCCATATACATATGTATGTCCATATGTGTGCCCTCATGTACCCTCGGACCCCACTCCATGGATGTATACATTCTTGTTGCTTCAAACTACAGTTGTATTTTTTGTGTTGATTAGGTTGCACATACCAGAGCAGAGAGAGATTTTCTTGCGGAGGCTGAGAATCAATGGGTGGTTAAGATGTATTACTCCTTCCAGGATAGTCAGTTACTTTATTTAGTCATGGAATTTTTACCTGGAGGTGAGTTCATCATGTTATGTAGAATGGAAATATATGGAGAAAAAAAATTGATGGGTGGGTGGGTAACTAAATGATGGATGGATGGATGGATGGATGGGTGGGATAGATGGATGGATGGGTGGGATGGATGGATGGATGGGTGGGTGGGTGGATGTATGGATGAATGGATGTATGGATGGGTAGTCTCCCCCACAGCCGCTTTCAGTGTCGTCACGCAACGCTTTCTCCCCTGAGTAGCGGCTGCTTACCTGAGAACAACATTCCTTTCCTATGAATTAACCAATCACAGCTTAGTTCTCGAAAACCAGGAACCATTCGCGCCATATGGAAAACAATGCGTCGTTAGAGGAAGTATTCGAGAAGATGCTATAAGAAAGATTTTACAAGAAAAACAAGATTTCTTTGAAGATCTGCCTACTGGATATGGGAAATCGCTCAAAGGAATAAAATATTGGCGCTCTTAAGCATAGCCCAGTAATTTCTTTCGAGACAAGCTCGAGGACTTTTTGAATAACAGGAGTTCGAAGTTCTTGACATTTCATATAAACTGCTAATGCGACGTTAGAAGGTTGGACATAAGATAACGATTTAGCTAACGATTTGTGTTCACTTTTCGCAACTTTTCTAACAGTGTGAACAAAACAAAACAACTTTTCTAACAGTATCAAATTGAGCTATTCCTCGCAGTATACGTGAAGTAAATACCAGAACTGTGAGCGTTACCCAGAAGTTTACAATGAATACCCGTGGAAGTCAACGGTGTGACAGTGTCAGATTTAAAAGGGTTTCTTTAAAAGTTATCTAGCCTTTTCGCGATTTCCTTTAGCTTTACACTGCATTCGTTGTTTGAAATAAGTGATCTGCGCGGCTCATCTTCTTCGTTTATTAAAAATACTGTCAGACTTTATATTCAAATTCAATCTCTTAAATCTTGAGTCGTCTCGTTTAACTTCCATGAGTCCAAATTATGCTTTTTTAAAAAGTTTTCCAGTTTCTTTTTGCTTTTAAAATTTTGGTACGAGCTCGATCGCAAGTACTAATTCGAATTCACTATCGGCCGTTAAAACAATGTCGATAGCTAAACTTATAAAAATATAAATCTTTTCTTTCTTTATGAACAAAGAAAACACTTAGTTACGTTTCCAATAATTTTTTGGGGGGGCCGGGGAAGGCATTAAACATTTAACAAGAACGAATTCAATTTTAATTTCCCAAAGATTTTTTCCAACTTCCACTCAATGTGTCTTAGAATTATTTCTCTCGCGAATGTTTACAAGTTGTCAAATTCGAAATGTTTTGATTGGTTCTTGAAACACAATGACACTTATCTGATTGGTTGAACAAAAACAATAGGAAAGGAATGTTGTTCTCGGGTAAGCAGCCACTACTCAAGGGAGAAAGCGTTGTGTGATGACACTGAAAGCGGCTGTGGGGGAGACTAATGGATGGATGGATGGATGGGTGGGTTTATGGATGGATGGATGGAAGGATGGATGGATGGGTGGGTGGGTGGATGGATGGATTACCTGAAAGTGTCGGATGGATGAATGAATGAACAGTTGGATGGATTGATCAATGGCTAGATGGATAACTGCATATTTTGAATATGAATGAATTCTTCAAAAACAACATGTCTTGTAAATCCACTTCAATGTTTCTGAACATTCGGACTTCAGGCAAATCAACCAGAAAGTCATCATATAATTTCAATATATTTCCCAGGTGATCTGATGACATTGTTGATGAAACGGGACACATTCACAGAAGATGAGACACGGTTCTACATAGCCGAGGCATTGAATGCAATTGATTCCATTCACCAACTACAATTTATTCACAGAGATATTAAACCAGACAATTTACTGCTGGATAGTAAAGTAAGTATAGCCATCTTGACGTTTTGTGGCACAATATAATTAACATGTTTCCTGTGGTTTTTGATATTTTGCAAACTCGTTAGTTGCCAGCTGATGCTGAAATTTTATTTTGGCTGCCGCAGCCAAGAATATAAGAGGAACCGAGTGGTTAGTTTTGATTGACAAAAACAAATTTCACAATACAGGGGCCGATCCAGGATTTTGTTCAGGGAGGGGTGCTGCACACAATGTTAACCTAGGGAGGGGTGCACCCCTTAGAATCAAAGGAAAAAAAACAAAATAAGTTATCCTCGAAGTAGGAGCACAAAGTGTAACCAGGGAGGGTGCGCACGCCCTGCACGCCTCCCCTGGATCCTACGCTGCAAAAAGTCGTTAAAATGTCAGAGTTCGCAGAACATCGAAAACCACAGTAAAGTTCATGGAGGAAAACCAGAGAACCTTGAGAAAAACCCTCAAATCAAGAAAGATACCTAAAAAACTCTAGTACTCACATGCCATGCAAAATCTGAGAAATGAACACGAGATACCCCCGGGGGGTACTCTGCCAGAATTTGGGTAGGGGTGTTCCGCTGGGACTCTGAAAGGGGTACCATGTTTATGACAAAAAAACTCAAATTTGTAGACCCTGTTTATGACAAAAGATATAATTTATCGTACTGAGTTCCTGTTTCAATTATCATGTCATCTCGCGTATCGTTTTTTTACCAGTTTCGGTCAATACGAAAGTAGAAACCCTGATAATGACAGGAAGCTCAGGAAGAACTTGGAACTTGAGTAAAATTGCGCACCCTGTTTATGACAAGAAGCTCGAAAAACCATACCCTGTTCAGCGGATATTCCCCGTATAGTTCACATATGGGAGTACCCCCCCCCCCCCCCCCCCCCCCCCCCCCCCCCCCCGCGGGGAGATACCACCCTTGATTTGGGAAATCAAACCTTGTAGTTTTGAGAGTAAACAGACCCAACCCTGTCTACATCGATAAAACCCTAAAACTGACAGGGTTCAGTTGTACGAATAGTGGATAGAGCTATCTGATGATTAAATCCTTATCTAGTGGATAAAGTGATGCTGATTATCCAATAAATTTATCCAGTGGATTAGATTTATCAGTATGATAGCGCTATATATCAACCAGAGCCTGGTTGCACGAAGGCTGGATAGCGCTATCCGAGGAATAAATCTCATTCAGTGGATAAATTTATTGGATAACAGCTTCAACTTTACGTTCAATGGATAAGGATTTATCCTCCGGATAGCACTATCCAGGCTTGGTACAACCAGGCCCAGGGGCGGCCCCAGGAATTTTAGAAGGGGGGTGACTATTACAAAGGTTTTACCAAGAATTCGAGGAAAAGAGGGTGACTGTTACTAACGATATACTGAGAAATTTGAGCAAAAGGGGGGGGGGGGGTGACTAGTCACCTATATTACCACCCCTGGATCTGCTACTGATTAACCTTTGTACAACGGGGCCTAAAATGATTAACTTGTACAAAAGGTAACAGGCTAGTCATCATGTTGTAAGTATATTATTTTGATGGTTATTGTTTTTGCGGTAGGGTCACATCAAGCTGGCTGACTTTGGTTTATGTACAGGCCTGAAAAAGGCTCACAGAACAGAATTCTATCGAGAAATTAGTCCATCTGATATTAAAGATTTTGGTAAGCATATATATTTTATTTATTTTATGGTATGTGATAGTTGATTATGGTCATCATAACCACTATCATAATCATCTACATCACCATTGCAGTCATTCATTACCACCATCATTCATCTTCATCATTATTATCACCGTCCGTCATCATCAGCACAGTCAGCATCATCATTACCATCACCATGCATCATCATCACAACCATTATCATCATCATCACAAGATCTGACCTCATCATCATACTTCATCACAGTCACCATCATCATTACAATCATCATCGTTATCATTACCATCACCATCATCATCACCACCATTATCATCTGACTTCATCATCACACTTCGTCACATTCATCATCATCATTGACAGCAGCACCATATTATCATTTGAATCATTCTTAATAATCATAATAGATCATTTAATATTTCATTAATGCAAGAATCTTTCTTTTTCCAGCTAATGGAGACCCATTAGATTCAAAGAGACGTGCTGCGACATGGAAGAGAAATAGACGACAACTTGTAAGTCAGCATTATTATCATATCACCTTAAAAGTTAATCAAACCACCGATTAGTTTAATTGATTAATATACATGCATGTAACTTTTATCCAAGGCTTACTCAACTGTAGGCACTCCAGATTACATTGCGCCAGAAGTTTTTGTTCAGACTGGCTACACGAAAAGTTGTGATTTCTGGTCGTTAGGAGTCATCATGTATGAGATGTTAATAGGTAAGTCAAATCTAGATTTCACTCACAACACATTATTCACCAGAGTAGAGTTTGTTGGTTCTCTCCATTTGATAAGCCTAGAGATTGTTCCAGGGTTCAATCAACTATCTGTGAGTTAGCCATGCCCTGACTTAGATCAGCCTAGAGGTTGTTTCAGGGCTTGATCTGTGAGTTAGCCATGCCCTGACTTAGATCAGCCCAGGGGTTGTTTCAGGGTTTGATTTGTGAGTTAGCCAGGCTTGACTTAGATCAGCCCAGGGGTTGTTTCAGGGTTCTATCTGTGAGTAAGCCATGTCCGACTTAGATCAGCCCAAAGGCTGTTCCAGGGTTTGATCTGTGAGTTAGCCATGCTGTGACTTAGGTTAGCCCAGAGGTTATTTCTGAGGGATCGATAGCTAGCATTAAAATTTTTTTGAAGGTTTTTACCCAAAGGACAAGCTTGTTAATTTTTCACATTTAATTTATAATTATTGTCCTTTCTTTCAGGTTATCCTCCATTTTGTTCAGAAAGTCCACAAGGTACAGTATGCAAACATTATAATATTGTAGGTTGCCATAAAGCAAGAAAAATGATAATAATATAATATTAATTATGTCTCAAGACTTGCAAGTAATATATACAGTATGAGTGGCCGTGTTGTATCAGATATACAAACTCGAAGCGTAGCATAGAGTTTGTATATCGGATACAACTTGGACACGAATACTGTATATTACTTTCAAATGTCTAGGTTAGTTCCTTTGTGTTTCACTAAAATTTTCAAAATTAAAGTGAATCTGGCCAAGAAAATCCAAGTTAAAGTTTATGCAAATGAACAAGATTCTGTATCAGATTCACAATCACTCTTCACGATCATGATTTCTGTTGTGTTTTCCTCTTGAATTATTAATGAGTTTGATAAATCTTAAAACAGATTTGGATAAAACATAATGTTACAATTATGAAGAAAAATAATAATCTATTGAACTGTACTATAAATATTCTAATATTAGAGTCTATTCATAATTATTCGTCCCTAATACTGATACACTTTGGAATAAAACTGTTTTGAAAATGATTGATTCTACATTTAAATAAGTCGTGGGTTGTGTGAACCATAATTGTGAAACCTTGTTTCGAGAAGAAGATCTCTTATTTCGTTGTCCCCTTGACAATGAATGTTCATATAAAAGGATCTACTGTGGTTCTCTCTTCTTTGGTGAAGGAAGTGTGGTGAAGTTGGTCAAGTTCAGTGAAGTAGAAGATTTTGTTAATGGCTTGTACTAACAAGTTTTATTTTTATTTCATTTCAGAGACATACAAAAAAATTATAAATTGGAGAGAAACACTCATTTTTCCTCCAGAAATGCCCATCTCAAAACATGCACAGGACTTTATTCAAAGGTAGTGATTGCAATAATGCGTAGTTGGACACATGGATTACTGTGAAATATGTAGGAGAAATGCTGGAAAATGGGAAATGAAAGAAAGAAGAGGAAAATGAGTTGAATGAGTGATTGAGAATATAAAACTATATATATATTGGCATAAATTTAAAAGAATTTTTGAAAAGAGTGAAAAGAATATGAAAAAAGTTAAATGGAAGAAATGGGAAAACATGAATTTTCTTTGGAGAAAATAAGTGGTTGAATGGATATGGTTACATCACTCTTTTTGTTAGAAAACCCGGCTTGTGTAAATTGTCTGTTAGTTATTTAAGAACATTTTTTTGTATGACTTGGAGAAATACATTACTGACTTATAGCACTCACATCTAGGTTATGCTGCGATGAAGAGCAAAGACTAAACAATATAGATGAAATCAAAGCGCATCCGTTCTTCAAGGGAATCGACTGGGTGAACTTGAGGTAGGTTAGCACATATTTTAAATATGTCAATGATGCATCACAATTTGAGGATTTTTCTCCAGGTTCTCAGGTTTTCCTCCCTACTCAAAATTTAAGATCCGAAATTCCAATTTGATCTGTGATTTAGCCATGCCCTGACTTAGGTCAGCCTGGAAGTTGTTTCAGGGTTCAATCTGTGAGTTAGCCACCCGGGAGGGGGGGGGGGGTACTCTACCAGAATTTGGGTAGGGGTGTTCCGCTGCGATTCTGAAAGGGGTACTCTGTTTATGACAAAAAAAACTCAAATTTGTAGACCCTGTTTATGACAAAAATTAGATAAATTATTGCGCTGAGTTAATTTCCTGTTTCAATTATCATGTCATCTTGCATACTGTTTTTTTAYGAATACAATAACCAGTTTTGGTCAATACGAAAGTAGAAAACCTGAATATGACAGTAAACTCAGGAAGAACTTGGAACTTAAACAGGTAGCCCCACCCACATCCATCAATCACTTAATGTCACAAGTCTAATTTATGATCAAGGACATATAAATTATGCATATAAATGTCTGCAAATATCTCTGAATAACTGTAGTTTATCTGTGGATACCATAATTGTACAACTTTTCCAGTTTGTGAAATCTCTCACAAATTTCCTGTAGAGAGCACTGATAGTCTGAAGGGGGGGGGGGGGGGGCTAAAGTGTAACACATGCTGCCCCTTGCTCTGGAGAATCGAGCAATCACTCCCTGGCATTATCAAAGTAAAAAATTAAATTTACCTTTTGAATCTACTTTACGATGGGTCTACCACAGGCAGCCCAGGTAACGTAACCTTTGACACTATTGATGTTGTGTTTACCAGGGACAGACCAGCCCCCATACCAATACAAGTCAAATCTATAGATGACACTTCAAATTTTGACGAGTTCCCAGAATCTGAATTTGAATCATGTAAGTAGTTGTGTTGGCAACATTAACTAATCCAATGAGGGGGAGGGGAGGGGAGGGGAGGTCTATCAGACAAGAACTGACAATTATGAAATCCCTAGAAATTCTAGATCATCTTGACTTTATCGAACCCCTTAAAGGATAAGTATGAGCCCCTTACGAGATAGAAGCTGTTTTTTTGGTCCGTCAAACTATGTAGCTATACGAGTGGTGATAACTAGTAGAGTACTAGAGTGGACTGTGTCGGTGTTTCTGAATAAAATAATAAAATGATAAATTGAATAACAATAAATTGAAACAGACGTTTCAGACATTAGTCCTTCATCAGAGTAAGTGTAGCTATACTCTTTCTTTTCATTGCCAATTTGACCCCTCACCCCTATACATGTGTATCATACTAATATTTTAAAAATATTTTATAGATTGGCTTAGCAATTCAAAGGACAAGGATACCAATAACAAGGACTGGGTGTTTCTAAACTACACTTTTAAGAGGTTTGAAGGCTTAACTCAAAGAGGGTCAAGACTCCCCACTTTGTAATAATTATAATGAAATTAATATTTGTTAAATTTAAAAAATTGTACAGGGTTGTTTACTAGGTCTAATAATCACAAGTTTGTTGTGCTTGAGATTATCAATCATTTTGAAATAAATTCCTTTAAAAAAATTTTTTTAGTGTAAGGGTTTTGGCTGAAAAATCGATTTCACTAAAAAAGTTGTAACACTTATTATTAGTGAAACCTTACATAAAGTGTCCGTTTGCCAGGGATGGATTCAAAGGTGTGAATAAACACTTTTTTCAAATGTTACTTCAATGATAAAGATGAGAAAATTATGAACCCTCTTTCTGAAGTCCTGGCATTAGCCAGCTGCATGCAGCGGAACGTTTCTTAGTTCGGCTTCATGCAGGCTAGGCATTAACAGGCCTGCACATGCAATGAAAAAGTACAAGCTCAATTTGACGGCCGATCAAAGAAAAATTATGTGTTTTCTCTTTTACTTTAAATTCCACTTGCATCAAGTGGGGGGGGGGGGGAGCACAACACACTTGTGATAGTCAGCTTAATTAAGACACTACTTTTCAAGTTAAAATGCACGTTAAGATTATTCCAAAAAGAATTTATGCACACTCTTTCTTAATCTAAAGAATCTGGTTTTGTAGATTGAAACTGGTTGGAGTTTTGATACTTTTCTGTGAATTTTGAGGGTTTTCACTGACAATAAATTCACCATCTGAAAGGACAATCAATCATAATTTATACCCAATTCAATTTCAAAATGCTGGATTTCCCCTGTGAGTGACTCGGGTTTAAACTGCGTAGTTCCAGAAATATCAGACTTTAATTGTTAAATTCACAATAATCATATTTTGTATCACATTCATCGACAAGATAATAATAGTTTTTCATTATCACCACTACCTGTCATGTTATATGAGATTTGAAAAGAATCTCTGTGTTATTATGTATTCGACCCTAAATTTCAGACCTCATGCCGTTCCCTTAAAGGCCTGTTTTCACTAGTGTTGGAGTAGGAGCCAAAAGCAGCTTATGAAAAGTGAAAACAGTCACTAGTGTGTTGGATTCTGACTTAGGAGTCACTAGTGTGTTGGATTCTGACTCGAAAGGATTGCTTTTGCTTAATTAGCTAGTGCTGAAGCTATAAGGGAAGTTCAGGTGGAGAAGCAGTCAGAGCGTTCCATTCTCACTTATGCGACCATGTGAGTCGAGTTGATTGCTGTGAGTTCTCCGAGTTCTCTCCTGTGATTTGAGGGCTAATTTCCCCCCTCTGCAAAAATCAATTACAAAATTTGAATTTGAATCCAGTGGAAGAAGAGTCGGTCTATGGATTCCTTTGTTGATTCCCATTTATTCTATTTTCATTGCGCTTATGACTGGTTCAACTTTCAATTTCTGCTTCTGATTTGACACAAGTGAAAACCAGCCTGAAGAATAAGATTCTTTGTTTAAGTCACGTTTATATTTGGTGTACCTTTTCAAGTATTAAACAAAGAAACTATACTCAAGGTAATGAAGTGTGGTCTGAGATGGAAAAAAATAACATTTTTTGACATATAAGTGGAATGCAGTAGCTGAGCACTGTTATAACTAATGACAAGTGATTTTGAAAACATCTACATTTATTAATAATGCAAAACACAAATGAGGAAAATCATAATTTTTGTACATTTCAATGTTCATGGTTAGTATTACATATTAATGATAATAATAATTATAATTTAAGAGGTATATTTGGGGAAATGTAAAGGGCCATTTACATGATACCGGAATGACTTTCATTCCGGAACGAGTTCATCCCGCTTGCCATATATTTCTTTGTATTTGTTTACATGATACCGGAGCTATATTTCATTGCAGAACGAGTCATTCTGGAATGAGTCATCCCTGGATTCATTCCAGAACGAAACACTCATTCCGGAACGATATTTCATACCTGTATTATGTAAACATGGAACGAACACTCATTCCAGAATGAAACTGCTTCAGGGAGAATGAAATGAATAACGCATGCCTATCAGACATTTCAATGCGATCGTAGCTTGAACTCGTCATGTGGATTTTTCTCATGTAAACGCGGTATGAAATTTCATTCTCATTCTGGAGTGAACTCACTCCAGTATCATGGAAATGGGCTCTAAGCTATAGTTTGCATGGAAATAATTCAGGATTGGTAAATGATCCTAGTTTTATTTTGGTTTAAGTGAAGACTAAGTAACCTACAGTACCAACAACCTGATACCCTACCAACATTTTACTTAAACCCTACTGACAACCTAGGGTGTTGGTAGGTTGTCAGTAGGGTGTTGGTACTGACAACCTACCAAAACCCTACTGACAACCCAACACCACCCTACTGACAACCTACCAACACCCTACTGACAACCTACTGACAACCTACTAACTTAATGTTTGGAAAAAATAAAATTTTGTTATAAACTAATGATGCTAATCTTTCTATTCATTTAATACTTTTATCAGCTTTTTGTGGTTTTTCCTTGCCTGAAAAGAAAAAAAAAACAATGACACATTTTTCAGTGTAAAGGGTTGTGGGAATGAAATCTGGCCTAGATAGTGCATTCTGGTCTAGATTGGGTACAAAGAACACCATATAAGGCATGCTGAAGAAAACGTTTTTTGTGCCCAAGCTAGACCACAATGTGCTGCTCTAGCCGAGTCTCAGTAAGGGTGTGCTTGCACTGAAGATGTATTTACCTGGCATAAAGGATAAGATTTTGTACAGCAGGGAGAGTTGATTGGTCGTTTTGTCCAGTAATTAGATGTCTGTCAATTACCACATGGACACAGTTTGGTTCACTTGCTGAAAGGTAAATATAAATAAATATATCCACCGATAAATTACTGAGATTACCGGGGATCAAACTTTTGCCTTGATTGATAGGTAAAAAAAAGCGTGAGGTGTGGCTGACTTCTCACTTATGATGTGAGCATAGGTAACCCAAAACAAGGTGGAGTGGTCAAAGGAAGGGGCCAGCTTCCACGTAAACACAAAGCTATTAAGTCAGTCCAGAACGATTATAGCTATTCAAATTGGTCATGATATTTCGATTTTGTGTATACCAGCTACCAGCGAAGTGGTAAACGCGGCATGCAAAATACACAAGTGGACGAAATGACCAGTCCTAAGCATTGTTGGAGCTCGAAAGAATGAAGCAAACGTGGCAGTAAAGTGAAATTGTTTTTATTCTTTCTTTCCATATTTCTGCTTCTTGTAGTCACATTATATTCTATCTCAGTCAAAAGAAAACAGAAAAATATGTAAAAGCTAGGTTACAGCAGCCTGGAAATGAGGGCCCGCGGCAAAACAGCTAAATGTGCTGTGATTGGCTGATACGAAATTCACCGCTCAGCTGGAATGGGTCTTCAAAGAATATCCAAAAAGATCAAGCGATGATTTGATTAAAATATAGATCTAACACGACCTTCTCCCATAATGCCTCAGTGGCCGAGCGGTCAAGATCTCGTCTAGCAAACGAGAGGTCAGTGGTTCGAGTCCCGCGAGAACCCAACTGAGGCAGATTTCTTAGTCTGCTTATATACTCGATGTAGCATACCCTTAACATATAGATCAATAGCGAGTGACAAAAACACATTTCATAATATTCAAGCAGTTCAAAGAGCAGCATGAATCCTGTATGAACTACTCACCACTATATGTACCACTGTTGTCCTTAATGCTATCCTCTAATATAATTGGTAATCCAGGGAATTCCTGAGTTTGACACAACTCTAGGACTGATGGCTGTTAAAAAAATATCTGATTTTAGTAATGCAGTTATTCTCTGTGGCACTTTTCTGAATAAAATTGAGAAGGAGGTTTGATTACTTACTGCAGTCATGCTGTAGTTCTTGAAACTCCAGCTTTTTCCATTATCTTTTTTGGCTGACAACAGACCTCCAACACCGTGACCTATGGCACATATTGGCTCTGAAATAATACGTAAATCAGGTAATCAGGATGGCGATTTTGACATTGACAGTAGTAGTTGGATGAGTTTGAGAAAGGTGGTAATGATGATGGTTACTTTACTGGTTATCATGATATGGTATTAATGGTAGCTATGGTGATGGTGATGACGATGAGATGATGAGATGATGATGGTGATGATGATATGGTGATGATGATGAGATGAAGATAATGACATGATGGTGATGACGATGATGATGACATGATGGTGATGATGAGATGACAATGACATGATGGTGATGATGAGATGACAATGACATGATGGTGATGACATGATGATGGTGATGATGACATGATGATAATGAAATGGTGATGATGATAATGATATGGTGATGACGACATGCTAGTAATGATACTGTCATGACTAGTGATGATATCATCATGGTGATGATAATTATGATGGTGATGCTGACATGACTAATGATTATGACATGATGATGGTGATGATGATGATCATTACATGCTAGCAATGATGCTGACACGAGTAGTGATAATGATGACATCATGGTAGCAATGATGATGACAATAGCAATTTTGATGACATCAGGATGGTGATGATAACTTGAGATGATTCGGATGATGACATGATAGTAATGCAGACATGATAACATGATGATGGTGTTAATAATGACATGCTAGCAATGATGCTGTCATGATTAGTGATGATGATAACATCAGGATGGTGATGATGATGACATCAGGATGGTGGTAATGACATACTAGTAATGATGCCAACATGATTAGAGATAGATGGCAGGATGGTGATGATGATGATGATGTTGATGCCACTACATACTTTTCTCCTGTATGAAGACATTCAATAGTTTTGCTAGTTCCTCGTCATTGACCAAATCGTGCAGGGCACCAGGTGCATTAGGGATGAGAATTGCAGAGTACCTGAAAGCTGCATGATCAGCAGCAAAAAGGGAATGAGTTGCAAAACTAAAACATGATGCCGATGGTGGTGATAATAGTGCTTGTTTTACTAGGGAAGCACTTGATACAGGTAGCTGGCCAGTGGAATTTTAAAATACAGGGTTATTATGTTGAAATCTCCCAGCTTTCATTTACTAGCAAAATGCCACCAAATAGAAAATGTTCTCAAATAATTACTTAAAAACCAAAAAGTCAAAAAGTCTTTTGTTTTTTTCTTTATCCTCTCTCTCTAATGTTAACAAAAATGAATTCACAATAACTTGCCTTGATTAGCCTTTGCTACTTGAAGGTTATGTGTTTATTGTAAATAATATCGAAAACCTTTTTGAATAAAGGTCAAGTCAAAGTTAACAAATCCATGGTTCTTTTTTCATATTCAAATTAGGATTTAGAAGTCGATTTTTGTCAAAAATGATGTTGACAATGGGTGTTTTAAGTGTCTAATACATACCATCAACATTTTCAAGTTTTCCTGGAACTGAGAAAGGCTTGGATCTGAACTCATTCAGCCACTTTCTACTGTTCTCATCAGTCTGCACGTATTCCACCTGAAGCCCCTGTCAGACAAACATGCACAGGACAGTCATACAACATAATTCATACAAATGCAATTATTGTTTGTTAGTTTCAGAAATACCACTACTGCCCCTACCCCTTGGGGGATGGATCGGCATTGGAATATTGTAGAAGGCCAGAAAATATTCATACCTCTCCCATGGGAGAGCGAGGGTTGGAATTTCCAAGGTGCAGGGAGGTTCTGAGGAGGGTATTATATATTGTTTAGTTACAGAAAATATCCATACCTCCCCATGTAGGGGGATAGGAATTTCCAAGGGGTGGGGAAGATCTAAGGAAGGTATATTGTGTAGTTACAGCTCCTGGTCATGGGAGAGATGGAATCATCCACCTTCATCTGTGGAGCAGGAAACAATTAGTTAAAACAAGAATTTTGTTTTAAAAATTTCAACTCACTTTTGGGGTGGCTATCTGTACGTTGAATACTGAATGAGTTAGAGTGAATGCAGGAATGAATGACTGAGCAGAAACCCCTACGAAGAAAACAAACGACATTGCATATAAATTAGACCAAAAATGAATGACAGAACGACGAAGAAATTGTCAGAGACAACAAAGTTCAAGAAGACTGAAAAGAAAGACGATAAAATGTCGAAAAAGGAACAATAAAAAGACGAGGACAATCAATAGTCGATAATGTATAATTTTAGCACGATGAAAGAAAAGGAAAGGCAATGTAGTCTTTACCTTGGGGAGAAGAACTGCAGACAATCAAACAGTTTGGCTTACCCGCCATCTTGGACTTCCTCAAAAACCAGCTGAGTGTTACTGGGGAGGGGAGGGTCAGAGCAATATTTTAGAAAAATACAAAAGTGGGATAAAAAAATCCTAAATTAACATTTTCATTATTCCCCTTATGGATTTTTTGATTTTTAATAAGAATCATTCTTATTTTCTGTGTTATTTTGATTGCTTTTGCATTTAAATCGATTACTTACCCCTCCCTTGAGACTAAATGTTGTGGTCAAAATATTCCCTTCTATAGACCCCTGGGTAGTAATCGTCATGCGCGAACCGTTCAAAATGGCGGCTGATTACAGGCCGTAGTCATTGTGTACAACAAAACCTTCATTTTTCTTTGTTTCTTTATTGCTCTTATGCCTATGGTCTACCATTAACTCCAAGGGCTTATTTCTCAACATGTTTAAGAACAAATTCCAGGTGAGAAGAAGTCTTTTTATAGTTTTGAAACCTTTTTAAACCTTTTTAAAGTTGTTGTTTCGTGCTTGTTCGGTTTATTTGCAAAAATATTTCCTGGCAAAAGTCTTTAGTTACCGGATCATTATTCAATCAACACGACCACGGGAGGTTTTGTCATGTGATGGTGGTTTATTTTAACGTCTTTTTATCCTCTAGGGTGGTTCGTATGTTGAGGTTTTCAGCGCCCAAGGCAAAGATCCTGTATCAAAATGGCGACTGACAGGAACAGGGATTCGTAAAATATTTGACAAAGACGTAAAAAGCTATGTGTATGTACTCGAAGGCGAGTCTACAACTACAAAAATGAGTATCCCAAAAGACGAGAAGCAGTCCTTGTTTTTAATACAGAAATATCTCGTTCTTCAAATTATGGTGCCTCTGGGACATTCATTTTCTTTTGAGCTTGGAGTTATAGACATGGGAAACAATAAACGCAGAATCTTTATGTCTTCAAGTAACAGAGAGCTTACTGTAACACCACTTCATGCTAGATTCCCTCTAAGTATGTTGCGTCTGGGCGTATGGCTTAACCTTTGTCTAGATTTGAACTCGCTTGTGGGAGAGACATTCAAAGGTCACACATTAAAATCTATAGACAGTTTGACGATCTCAGCAAATTGTCATTTGAGGAAGATATTTACTATGAAGACACAGCCTCCAGACACTACAAATGATGATGAGATATATGGTTGTGATAACCCTAATAGTGGCGATGTGGAACCCATTCCTAAAGGGATGCAATTTACGACATCACCGCATCATACGCAGGTATGTACAGTAGACTACTGTTGTCATGGAAACTTTGGCTAGGTTTGTTATTTAACCCAAGAGCTGTCAATATTATGATAGTGATCAATGACCTAAGCCATTGTAATTCATCTGCCAACTAGGGATCAGTCGCCTAGTGACACAATGCAACTTGTGACCAGTTTTTGTGAATATGATTGACATATTAACATCACAGTGGTTTTGCTAGTAAACATGAAGTATTGTTATATTAACTCTTATTTAGCCAGTTTTCAATTTTCCAGGAAATACTTTAAAGTTCTGGTTATAAGCCTTCTGATTAAAAATATATACACTAGTCGATCTGCTAAGTTAACGCTAATTACCTCACAATTATGAGGCCCCCCCTCCCCTCCACTTCCCGTTATGTGCCTCCCCCCACCCCCATTGCAAGCCCACCTCTAAAATCTCCAGTTTATAGGCATCGATGACACATTGACGCATAAAACTTCCAAAGCTCTTTCTTCTTCCAGTCAAAATTTCGCACCAGTCATAAGCCAATGAAGGAACCAATTAAAAGAGTCTTAGCACAGCACTTATAACCCCAGGATTTTATGTTAGATCCCTCCCAATCTTTCTATATAAGCGACGTTAAATCATTTCCGTTAGTCTTAACAATCACATAGTAGCAACGTTATTTTTGATTCGGTAGCTTGGAAATCCATAATAATTTCAAGAGGAAAAATGATACCTCAGTTTTGCAATTTTTTTTTTCAGTTCGGATTGGCTAATATTTTTTCTCAGATCATCTGGTTGCTCTGTGAAAAAGGCATGAATATTTCCTATATTTTAACCAACTCACAGCCCCTCGTAATTTTCATTTCTCCTGTGTGGGTGGGAGATGTGATTGAAACTACACAATATACGTACACTACTTGGACCCTTCTTGGAGGTTCCAGGGGCACTTGTAAATCTACAGTACTGGAGAGGAAGATATTGGTGTATTATCAATAATGGTTTACAGCCAATCACATGTGCCGCTCTAGCGATTGTTTCTGCCGTGACGAAGAAGCTTTTGGTGGACGCCAATCACAAGGAATTTCCATGACATTCTATAGGCACATGCCCTTATAGCTTTATATTTTCCGACAATGTCATGGAAACGCCTTGTGATTAAGGTCGACCAAAACCTTCTTCATTGTGACAAAAACAATCGTTAGAGGGCGTGTGTGATTGAGAATGGCTGTAACATTTATTATTGCCCTTTCTAGACCTATTTTGGAAATATCAATTTCAATGGAGTGGAAGTTTTTCCATTTGGTTCACAAGTCTAATCAGTCCCAGACCAAAACAAAAAACAAAAAAACAAAACAAAAAAATTAAAAAAAGAAGCTCTTAAAAGCAAAAAAGATTTAAGATTTTGAATATGAAAACACTTTAAAACTTGAAGTACTTTAATGTTTCCATTGATTCCTTGGAGACAAAAAGTAGGTCCCATTACATAGATTAATAATCTATATTAGTCATTAAAATATATTTGACTTTAAAAAAAGAAATTAAAAAAAAGAAGAAGCTCTTAAAAGCAAAAAGATTTTTAAAAAATTTTGAATATGAAAACACTTTAATGTTCCCATTGATTCCTTGGAGATAAAAAGTAGACCCCATTACAATTGGATTAATAATCTATGTTAGTCATTAAAAATATGTTTGACTTTACTAACTACGTCTTTGTAGCACGATATGGAAATTTCATAACAAATGATTCAAGGGTGTTGTATATTAGATAWAGATGTCAAGTGGTTTCATTTGATGATGTTTGTGCATCATTGCATGACTTCCTACTGCAAAACCCTATTATGATGCTAACAGCTGCTTACTATTTTATTCAAAAATAATTAGAAATTCTGGTTCCCATATCCATAGAACCTGTCAAAAACAATATCATCTAGAAAACATTTCCTTCTATCTTGATACTGTGAGAGCTTATTTCATGACATCATTGTACGACTTACTGTTTCAAAAACTCAGGCTGTTATCATGTTAGCAGCTGCTTAGTTCCAAAATAATGAGAAATTTTCTCAATATCCATGGATAGAACCTCTCCATAACAATAACATTAAGAAAAAACATTTGCTTTCGTTTCTGTATTGTGAGAGCTTTTTCTACCATAAGATAAAGCTTTGAATGCTTGTTTTCTAAAAGGTAAGCCTGAATTATCATTTTTTTAAGCAAAACAATAATATTGTATGCTTCTTCACAAACATACTGTAATAAGGACTTTTCATTCTGTAAAAGGAAATTTTATTTTGAACACTTAAATTTTCAAGATATATGCCTAAATTATTATTTTTTAAACTATAAAATCGTGTTCTTTGGGGGCCAATAATTTATTTTCATTTTATTTTGAGAGGACACAATAAATGACATGTATATTTTATATATATTATTAAGTTTATTTTTTCTAGAAATTTAATGTATAATTTTTGAGTTTTAAAGCTTTTTAGAATCGTTAAAAAAAAATTCAGATGCAAAATTTCAATTTTCTTGATGTTTTCAATTTTAATTACTATGATTTTGCCCTATTTTACTGTACATTAATTGTTAGGGGGGAAATGAAAATGATAAATTTGGTAAATAGTACGCAGTTTTATAGAAAGATGGATTTACCTCTTACTAGTCCAAATATTCTTAAATTATAAATTATTATCATTTAACATACAATTATGTATAAATAAATTATTGATTCATTACTGATATTATTATTATGAAGTTAGGATTTGATATATATTATTTAATAAAGTAATTATTAATTTTAAAAAATGAAAATAATAATGATGGGAGGTTCTTATATAGTGCATTTCACAGTTGTCTCAATGCGCTTCACAATTATGACCAATGAAGGACTTTACGGGCTGCATATTAAGGCGTTATTAGCCGCTGTGCAGCTTACAATCATGAGTGAGTTGTTAGTACGTTATAGATGAGGGAGTAAGGCATGTGGGATGGGCTCAGATATCAAATAAGAACAGGCTCGTAATATTTACCTATTACGCATGTTAGTACATTAATGAATTGTTAGCACATTAAATTAGTGTTATGCCTCCAAAAAGTATATATTAATAAATTAATTGACTGAGTTAATGTTTATATAAGGAAAAATATATTTCACATTGGTGATGGTACCCTTTAGCAAGAAAGAAGCAAGCATTCCCTAACCACAACTTATTTAAAGATATGTTTACTGATTCATGAGTCTATTCTCTGTATTCTCCAAATATTCCCCACCATACATAATACCCAATTTACGTATGATATAAACGTTTTGAATTTGTTCTAGGTAATTAATATTTCAAAGTTAAGACAGACAGACCTAAAGGCCAGAGAAGCAGCAGGGCTGCCTCCTCCGCCAACCCCAGGAGTGTCTGAGATTGACACTTTATCGTCAAAAGAAGAACAACCAACCCATATAGCATTTGGATCCAAGGTTGTGATTCCCAAACACGCAAGGAAATCGTCCCGAGAAGGTGGCCCAGGGTCTGCTGGTGGGCGATCGTCGGCAAATTCTTTTAATAGGAGTAGCTCCATAACGCATATTAGAACTGGATCTCCAGCTAATGACCTTGAAACTTGCCGAGAGAGCAGTTATTTAACAAGCAGGGGGAAATATCAAAGATCAATGTCTGAAACCACAGATGTTGACCAATCAAAACTTCAACTTGGTATTGAGGCAATGCCATCAGCAATTCAACCAAGACCTCCTCGGACAGGATCTGGGACAAAGTCACGGCGACGGCCAGTTAGGATACGAGGGAATAGTGGAATTAAGACCCAAAATGCAGGTTCACGGTCAACTTCAGAAAGTGAAAAATTAGGTGATAGTACGTCAAGTTATGGAAAGCCTGAGGGGTCATCGACGGAGAGAAGTCAAAAGGACGATAGGGAGTTGGATTCCCAAGCTGAGACAATTTCAAGATCTCAGAGTGAAAGTTCTTTGAAAGCATCTGGAAATGAGAGCCCTCTAGGGGAAAGTTTTGGGAAGCTTGATTTAAATGGAAAAGAGAATCAAGCAAATAATGGGAATGAAAAGAAAAATATGATGTTCACTTTCTCGTCAAAGCCAAGGTCGGCACCAAGGTCACCAAGGAGCCGCAAACGACGGCAAAATGGTTCCGCTGGGAGCCCGCTGGCAGAAACTAAGCCAGATATTGAGGTATCTGAGTCTAGAGACAGTTTAAATGTACCTGGCGGACGAGATAGGAAAGAAAGTGAAAAGTCTGAATATGAAGAAGATTTTTACCGTGATTCTGAAGATAGTTCTGATGATGATGTTCTTCAAAAACTGCTAAAGAGCAGCAATGCTTCACGTGCAAGTTCAAGGGCTTCAAAGCACAGTCCTAGAAGTCCAAACATGCAATATACGCCAGAGCCGTCGCAAACACCACATATACTGAGAACAAGTATTAAAAGCAGCTTATTAAAGGAGGTAATTTTATTTAATATTATTTAGTAATATTAATTAATATTAGTCAAATCTCAGCCCCAGTGATGAACCTTGGGGAAATCCAATGTTCGTGATTCTATTTCCCCTTCCCAGTGACCTTTAGTCCTGGTCCTAGTAATGATCCTTGGGGAATCCCACATGTTGATTCTATTTACTATTCCCAGTGATTCTATTTACTACTGGTCCCAGTGATGAACCTTGGGGAAATCCAATGTTCGTGATTCTATTTCCCCTTCCCAGTGACCTAAGTCCTGGTCCTAGTAATGAACCTTGGGGAATCCCACATGTTGATTCTATTTACTATTTCCAGTGATTCTATTTAATACTGGTCCCAGTGATGAACCTGTGGGGAATTCTAAATTATGGCCTGAGAATAGTTCAGTAAAAAATTATGCAAAAAGGAGCCATTACATCTAAAAGTTAGATTATTGACTAATTTCCTTCACAGATCCCTTCGTCAGTCATAGCAAGTAAAACCTATGACTCCAAAGCCTACCAATCAACAACCAGTTCCTGGAGAAATTACCAATCAGATGCTGGCAGCTCGTGGAGGCTCGATACTTCTAACGCTAGTTCATTATTGGACCAGTCCTTTAATAGTTCCCTTGGCGATGATAACCCATTGCTGAAAAAAATTATGAATAAAGAGTTGGAAGGTTGTGAAGATGGCATCATAGATAATGATGATGGGGATTCCTTAACTGATGATAGTGATGAGACATGTAGTACGTGGAAAGCACCACCACCTACTACAAAACATCATCGATATCAGGATGAAATGATGGTGAGTTGTTAAAGACAACTTGTTAAACTAGTAAGAAGCATTATACAAGTGGTCTACAACGACAGTACAAATGACACTACATTTAACAATTATTTGCCAAAGGCGAAGTGAATATTGGGTAATTAGGTAAATATTCTGAATAATTGAATCCACTCTAGATTCCTTGATCCAATCTTTGACTTTGGTTCTTTTGTATCAGCATTATTTATTTAATAAGTGAACGTAATATTTGACTACTTCGTTAAATAATTTTACTATATTTTGTTATTCGATTTCTAATGTTTTAACCACCAGTTTTTTTATTTCATTCTAAGCATCCTGGTCCAGAGCCTGACATGTCAGCAACATTACCATTAGATCCACGAGATTATACTGATGTGTTCAGTCCACCGATCATTATGCCGAGTGAAAAGATTACGAATGGTAAGTATAAAGTAAAGAAATATTTAGTACTAAGTTCCTTCATTCTGCTAACAATGCATAATCATCTTGATTTCAATGTCTTCCCATTTCAGACATTTCATTATTGCCTAAAGAATAAAATTCTCATGAATAAATAATGAGTAAAACACAATAGAAATCATTGCCTGTGGAGGAGGCTGTTTACCCGATACAAAATCGTCCTGATTTGCATAAACTTTAACTCCAATTTTCTTAGCCAAATTCAATTTTATCTTTAAAATTATAGTAGAACATGAATGCATACACCTAGACGTTTCATAAGTAATATACAATATGAGTGACCGTGTTGTATCAGATATACAATCACTACGGCCACTCATATTGTATATATTACTTACAATTCTCATCCTTATTAATGTCCCTTACCGAGTGTTATTCAAATGCAGAGAAATGATACTCAAGGGAATGTCACGTCTAAAATGGAAAAGCATTATTTGAAGCTTGAAAGGGTCTCCCTTAACAAATGTATCGTATTGGTATTATCTTAGTGATAGTTATCTTACATATCTGTATGTCCCATCTTATTCAAAGGTCAAGGAATGTCCGATCCACCATATTCATCACAGCTTTCTCCGACCATTAATATCATGCCTACTTTTTCTGCCGATGAAGAGCAACTTGCAAATAAAGGCAACACTGGAGAAATGGAACTTGACCTGCTATATGACCCGTGTTTAAACTGCTACTTTGACCCTAAGAGTCACAAGTACTACGAGCTTGCTTGATCACCATGGTAACAGTTTCTGTAGCAACGTGTAACCATGGCAATGCATACCGTAACAAGAGATTACATGTAAGGTACTTTGTCTACCAAAGATGAACAACCTAACACATATACATGTAACATCTTGACAATAATATTTTGCCTCATCTCATTGTGTAAGTTTGAACTACTACTTTAACCTTAAGAGTGAAATCTTTGCAGTCAGCTTGAAATTCATGTTACCATGACAACAGGCAGTTACTATGGCAACAGGGGAATTGATCCAAGCAGTAGCAATTTTGTTATCATGACAACAGGCAGTTACTATGACAATGGGTGAGTTGACCCAAAAAGTAGCGATTTTGTACCACGACGAGTGAATTGAGGGGAAGAATGATAGTGTTTGATGACATTGGGTGTAAACAATTATTTAAAAACTTTGCAGTGTTTGGAAACTAAATCCAACATCGCAAAAGCTACATTTTCATAACAAAAAAATCTTTTTACACCCGCAGCTAAGCTAGATTTTTGAGATATTGCTGAGCTAAAAAAGAACAAGAAAACTATTATTGATAGTAATTTGATTCTTCAATTATTCATAACTTCCTTTTTTTAGCTATATAATTTATTTTTAGAAAAAACTGCTGAGATGTATGGCATGATTACATACAGATACGTACATATAATATATAAATAGTGTTCTTATAATATTGTAAATAAGAGTGATTTTAAACTTTACAGACAAGAGTTATTAAACGTGAGTAACTTTATTGTATTTGTTTTATCTTAATAAGTAATTGTCTTGTATTTTCTATTATCTTATGAAACAAATTGCGTACCATCTATGCCTTGCCAGATACTAGTTAAAAAATGCCTGACAGTCATATACTCAAGAGGTTTCAGGTTTAAAACCTGTCAGTAATATGCTAAATAGAGCCTTTTGTATATATTTAACAAGTTGTTGACCATCAAGATCATGTAGCTCTCACTTACCGGCGTTTGCATTGCTACGCAGCCACCCCAGACAAAAATCGCGACGTGCATTTTGCAATAGACTGCCGTCAATCAAACAAGTTGACGTCATTCACACGTGTTTGGATCGGACCGGTGTACTTGTAAACAATCGACCGAAGTTTTGTCGCCTTTTGAATCACACACGTGTGTAAATGACGTCAATGCGTTTGATTTACGGCAGTCTATTGCAAAGTGCACGTGGCGATTTTTGTCTGGGGTGGCCACATAGCAATGCAAACGCCGGTAACTTGCAGTAACTCAATAGAGCATTTGACTTAGTTGTACTCTGGAGTTTGCATGTCCAAAATTTYGACAATTTTTTCTGAAAAAATGATTTCAATAATTATTTATATTTATATTATTTCTATGTCTTTCACCTTTTGTGGATTAAGAAATAACTGGTGAACTTATAAATCTCTAAGCAGGGGAGGAAAAAAACATTAAACTTTTAACTTCTAACTTTGTCATACAAAAAGATTAAACTTAAAGATATATTTTAATTCTTTTATTTCCATACATTGTCACCCTCATAATATTATTTATCCATTGATACTAAAACAATTTTACAAGGTGTATATTACGATTACAAGCATCTTTGTTTGAGATGCATTTTTGTTAACATGTAAAATTAATTCTTATCCAAAATATGATTTATACTTTGATAATTATTTCCATTCACCCAAATTATGTACATGGATATACTTTGTATATAGTTCCAGGAAATATCTGGTGAGGTGGATGTTATGTCATAGCTCAAGCTGCCATCTTGGTTGACAAGAACAAAGTATTCCTCATTAGCTTCTCTCGTTAGACCAACCAACATGCCAGCTGTTTCATTGTCATTTATATCTCAAGGTTCCCTGCTAGCAGAGACTATTTTTCTTCATTGCGTGAAAGAAGGGAGAGAAAGAGAAGAGAGACTCTGCTAGCAGGGAAATCTCAAGGGATTTTTAGTACTTCAAGAATATTGCATAGTTCCAGAAAATATTCATACATCTCCCATGAAGGAGGATTGGAACTTCCAAGTGATAGGGAGGGTCTGAGGAGGGATATCGTGTAGTTTCAGAAAATATCCATACCTCCCTATGGAGGGGGATTAAATATTCGAGGGGTGGGGGATGGGGGAGGGTGTGATCATGGTACACCTAAAAGCTGAGACTTCTCTTCTTCTCTGGAGATAAGATAATCTTTTTTTTCTGGAACTATACTATGAATTAAATAAAAAAATGATAAAATATGCTAAAGTGATGAAGATGAAAATAATGGTCTTTAAAATAATTTCCCCTTAGACCAAATAAGACATGACATTTTCCTTCCCTTGTGAAGAAAGTTTTATAAACAAAAACAACATTTTCTTAGAGTTTTCACACAGTAAAATTTTAACATTGGTTGCAATATTATTTCTTGTACAATGTGCTCTGATCTATGTCAGAAAAAATAAATAGTTCTCGACTTTCTCATCAAATACCTTTCGAAGCTTAAAAAATATTTCACATAATAAACACAATAAACCATAGACCTTTTGCATGTGAATTCAAAGCAGCTCAATTTGGAGGGCAAAACAAAATAATTTAAATCTCATGAGTATTGGAAGTTACCTATTGTTATGTCCTTCAAATTGAGCTTCTACACTGTACAGCATGAGCAGTAAATGAGAAGCCTCTGAAACTCGACGCAATAATAAAATATAGGTACAAACCCCCTAGATAATATTATAAATTATTAACAACCAGGATAGATTGCTTCAACTTTATGCAAGTCATAAAAAATGCCATAATTTTTGTCAATTCTGAATTAAAGTTCAAAAAATTATATTGTTTATCTAAAATAAAATACATAATGTTTGTACAAATATATCTTCTTTGACAGTGAATGATTAGCTTGCTGTGGTATTAGTTAAAAATTATGTTCAGTATTCAACAATTTTCATACTTCAGATCACTAGTCAAACGAGCATGCAATAATATTGATTAAATCCACTAAGGTGTAATGTTTTGCTCATTTCAGACCACCTGTCACTCTTTTGAGTATAAGATTCTTTGTTTGAGTACTAATCATCTATATTAAAATGTTTTTTTCATTTACAACCTCTAAGCAAAGAAATAATACTCTAGGAAATGACACATGCTTTGAATTGAGAAAACAGTGGATTAGGTCTATTGAGGGGTACTGTACAGGCCTGCAAATGATCCCAGGACCGCAAATGATCCCGGGACCGCAAATGATCCCCGAATAGGACCGCAAATGGTCCCGGACCGCAAATGATCCCGATACTGGATCGCAAGTGATCGCGCAATAATATACGGAATGGTTTGGAGTGGGGGAATCCTCAACATGGATAATTATTGTGACAAACGTTGCGTTTCAAAATATAATACGATTTACAGTTCTTTTGTTCATTTAAAAAACGGGAAGATAATAATAATRAAATATGGGTTGTATGCAAGCTGTATCACAACTTTCCTGATGCATATATGTGAATATATTTCGAAGCAATAAATTATTATGTATCTGTATACATTTAACATGTTTAAAATCTCTTCAATTCTATGATAAAAAATCTCATTGCTTGGGCTTCCTTTGTTGACATGCTTGCAGTGCTACGAACTGTCAGTGTCAACTTGGTTCGAATACTTGCGACTGTTTTGCTCTTAGTTCTAATAATTTCAAGAGGATTTGCTGGGGAGGATGACAATGAAAAAACGAAAAAAGACTTTAAAAAGGATAGAGAAAAGAAAGAGCTATAATCAGAATTAAAAATGAAGTTCATATTATTCTAAATACGATTTGAGTCTAAGTTGAAAATACATAAGTAAAAGTATTTATAGGATTCCCCCACTCCAAACCATTCCGTATATTATTGCGTGATCATTTGCGATCCAGTATCGGGATCATTTGCGGTCCGGGATCATTTGTGGTCCCGGAATCATTTGCGGTCCTGGGATCATTTGTGGGCCTGTACAGTACTTTAACAAGATTATTCAAATTTGGACCTTGTTGACCTTGGAGCCTTGACCAAATGCTTACTTCACTACTGAATCGATGTATGAAAAATGGCAAATTATAATGGTTATGTTCATTCCTGTTTTATATTACTCTTCATTCTAAGATTATTCTCGTCGTCTAGACTAAAAGTAGATAATGCAATACCAAGCTGGCCTGCGTAGTAGGTTGTCATGACGATAAATCTGGAGTATGGCACTGGGAAATAAAACATGTTGAATCCGATTACAGTATCGGATATCCCAAATGAGAGTGCTCCGAGGCACGCACAAAGTTTGGTCCACCGCCAGAGTCCGTCGTCACTCAGTAGTTGTGCTTGAAGTCCTGAGATTGCCCTCCAGACCATTATGCCTATAATGACAATATACAATGGCACAGCAATGGCAAGCATGCCATTTAAGTTTGGAAAATATAAATGATATGTTGGAAGCATGATAAAAAGGCAAATCATCCCTGTAAGAGGTTTTAATGGCTGAAACCCAAATGCTCTCATGTATGCCAAGTGAGCGATGGCAAATGCCGCCATACCATGAATAAAGAGCTGATACTTCCACACCAAACAGATGTCGCCAATAGCCGAGAATATCAGACCAATCAGAATACGACGACTATAATCATGGTCTTTCTGCATGCTTATTCCCTGGAGCATGACGAAGCCGCAGAGGCATAATATGGGTAGGATCTTGATTATTGCCGCAAAAACTGTAGGCTTGGAGGATTCTGGTTGCCAGGCAACGAAGTATACACAGAATGTCTTAAAAAATGGGACCAGCTTAGGACCAACACTCTTAAACTGCAAGGAAAAATTTGTTTGATTTATAAATGACTGCATTAACCTGTACTGTGGAAATTTTTATGGTACTATAGGGTTGCAAGCATTCGCATGCGTCAAAAGACAAAAATATGGGGTCCATGTTGGTGCAGTTAATAATGCATGGTAATGAGAAATCTTTTGTTAAATGATGCCAACATGACCCCGGTGATGTAGCATGCAATTGAGGAAAAGAGCTTTTTAATATGATGTACTAAGATAATAGGACGTATTGGCTTATGGAACAAATCACAGCTGAGACTTGTACTTTCATATCTGCCATAAATGGTTAGATTGAAGACAACAATAGTGCTTTCAGATTTCGTAATCAATACTGGACAAAAACAGGTTTGGGGATTAAAATGCACAAAAGAAAATAAATCCATTGCAATGTATTACACTACACATACACAACATTTCTGAGTAGGTACGACATGTATGACGCGCAATGCCTGTATTTATGGAATTTGCGGTGAATATTAAATATAACTTTTCCATAGCATTCAGTTTCATTTGTGGAAAAGGTTCTTGCAGAATGGCTATAATTAAAATGATGATAATTCGTACCAGAGCAATGCAAAACTGGCAATCAAACTTTACAATGTAATTATCAAGTAGTTTTATGATCTAGTAGCATCATTTCCCACTACCCCGTTATACTCGTAGAAAGTAAACCGTATAAATGTATTTAGAATATCTCTAACCACCGCTCTACTGGAGATTTCCGATACACTTAAAAGTTCATAGCAAGGGGTAAAAAAAAAACTACGGTTTCTCGTTGCTTTTTCTTTCATCACTAAGCTTATATATGTAGAAATGCAATTAAACGGCTATTGAGAATAGAGAAAGATCAAAGGTCTAAGCGGAAAATGCTGCATGGGCTTTCGTTTTATAGTCGACGCTAATAAAATTGAATATTCGTTTGAAAAAAATTGAATTGTTTAATCCAAAGTTTAGACAATGTATAGGAGTCTTTTGATGTTATTAGAAAAGAGCCTTGATAAAGTAACCAAGAACAGAATTTATTACGTTCAAAAATATAAATATAAGCTTACAATGATTCTCTTTACGTATTTCTATTTTATCGGGTCAAAGTACACTGCTCTCACAGAAGTAGTTCCCTCTAGCTAAAATAACCTACATTCAAATTTCTATTACGCTATAACGAAGATATCAAAAATGTGAAAATTATTGATTATTGGCATTTAAGTAGAATTATTTCAATAATGATTGTAAACTATAAAACTAGTAAAATCATTGGAAAGAATGAAGGATGTTTGAAAGCGGACTAGTAAACATTCAGTGTTTTGTTGACAATTATATTGTCAGAATTTAGCAATAACAACATGAAAATGAACTTGTTTTGCTCTGTAGGTATTCTCCTTTGAATTACACACGAAAACGTGAAAAATACGGCTCTATTTAACAATAAAAAGAGTCCATTTTAAGGGTTTTTAAGATGATGTACATTTCCGATCAGCCGAAACCGACACGCAAGCGGTCGCGGCTTTTTTGTCTAATTTTTATCCCCCAAGAAACCTTCCAAAATAAATAAAAATAAACTCACACCTACCACATCGGCTGGTGATAGTCTGTACCGTAGTAAACTGAGCTGTTCACAGCCTTGCGAGGCCATTTTTTCGATCCGTGTAGCAATTTCCGCCATTTTTCTCTTCTTGTCGCTTTTCTTTGAACGTAAACATGGCCGCGGTCCGCCGCGGTTTATTTATCAACATAAATCATTCACGTGTCTTCTACCATGACGTCACGTCGCTATGACATTGAATGACCTACAAGAATAATGCGTGCGTTCGTGCTTCAGAAAACGTATAACTGCGGAGGTGTTGCACTAAAAATAAAATCAAAGTACGGCAGTTCTTTATGAAATTTTGGAGGAAAATTGAATAATAATTTTTATGGAACAGGTTAAATTCCTCAAAACTAAGAAAAATTCTTGAAATATATAACCTTGAATGACCTTCAAAGTCAAGTGCCACTCGCAAGATTTCAAAGGAGTGGTGCATTTTTGATCCTCATGACAAAAGACTGAGAATAGGAATTTATGCATTGAATATATGGGTTTATAGGATCTTATATCTTTTTTTTTTTATGTCATTTTTATACTGTGAACTTTGCTGTTTGGAGAGGAACAGTAAAAATAAAGGTCTATCTTTAGTGYATTATCTAAAAATGTGAAGGTTTTTTTAAAGGTTTTGAAATTCCATTTTTTTTTTTTTTTTGCTAGAAAATGTGTCCTGCACTCATCCATGTAGATGTGGGTTCACGCATTGTGCTACCGCCCCCATCATTCCCAATGCACACCCCCAACCGTCACTCAAATCCCGAATCCCGAATCCCGCGGGTTAGTTACTGCGCATGCAATACTAATATCAGCGGTATATCATAATAAACCAAGATGGCGGTCAACACTGTTGATGTTCAGTATTCAGACGAAGAAAAAATGTCTGACCAAGAAAGTGTGGACGAGGATAATCACAATAATGGTAAAGGAATTAATAGAAAATGTATTTATGCAGGGTTCAGTAAATTAAAAGGCTTGAGTTTTTAGTAAAATATTGCGAAATTCCGCTTCCGAGTCAACCCACGTGGTGAGATCAAATGAAAACTTCACTAAAAAGTTTAAAGATTTTCCTTTTTATACGATTTTTAAAATTTTTATACTCTTATTGAACTCCTTGTTAATATATCTAAGAATCCCTCAGATCATATTTAGGCTATAATAGTTAAACTATGTATTTTGTACATTGTTTTTTTTATTCAAGACCTAATTTTTAAAATATATGATTTCGCATTGGATTTTCATTTGTTAGATGCAAAATCTGGTAATGAAGGTTGGGCAGATGCTATGGCGAAAATTCTCGGGAAGCAACTACCTGAAGAAAAGGTTTGTTTCCCTTCTTATACTTCTAGACAATTGAACAATCCAATCAGCTCATAAAAGTCCTTAAATCTCCAAAGGGTGGTCAAACACTGACCACCATTTGCTGTCAGCCAGAAAGAATCCTATTGAAAACTTTTGATTCAACTGTTGAACATTCTTCATAAGACAGGAAATGACGTCAAGTGAAAAGATAAAAGCCAAACCTCCTTTCCAATAGACCTATTTTCCTTTGGAAATGTTTTCCCAATTCAGACAACGTGCCATTTTCTTGAGAATACAATTTCTTTGTGTCTTCTCATGCACAACCATTAAACAAAGAATTAATACTCAAGGTCTGAAATGGAAAAACGTTACACTCAAACTGGCAGTACCCCAATTATCCCACCTAGAATTGACGTTCTATAACAGCATATTTGATGAGAATCATTTTTTTTCTTTCAGCCTGCAGTTTTAACAAAATACAAAAAAGGAAACAAGAGAAAATCTGAGAAGAAGGAGGAGATAAAGCAGAAAAAGGTAAAACTAATTTCTATTTTTAACAAGTAATGATGAATATGTGCAGCCAGAAAGATGCATACTTCTCTTTTGGCAATTTTTTTAATCACAAATAATARCAATGACTGTTACATATTTTTGTTCTGATTGTTTGGGAGCTTGTGCTTTATGAGAGCACACTGCAGCACACATACGTACTTTCTCATTTGTCGTTTATGTCCAAAATAATAGCTACTCTTATTTGTATTTTGTAAAAAAAATAAGAATATAAGAATGAAAAAAATGCGTATGTGCTCACAGGTAGCCCAAGCTTGGTTTCTGTGGTATCCTATCATAAGGAAATGTATGGAGATTCATCAAAAATTTCAGTAAAATCATTGAAACGTGAAATAAAGCCCTGAAATTTTACCCAATCATTGAGAAATAGCACTTCTTTGGCTCTGCGTGGTTATTTTTTTAATTTAGCCTGTTTTAAGACTTTTTCCCCCACCAGTAAGAAATAAGAGAAGGTTGGAAACTCGAGGCCCA
>NW_022260279.1:193473-207920 GCF_009602425.1 Actinia tenebrosa | reverse complement strand
AAGTTAATGATGCACGCTCGACTGATTCTTGATGTTAAATATTTATGGCGCCTGCGGGGCCTCTAGTCTGCGGAAATTCTTAATCTTACAAAACACGATATCAAAAAAAAAGAAAAGAAAAGAAAAGAAAAAAAAAAAAAAAAGGAAAGGAAAAAAGGAAAAAAAGCAATTAACTGAAGGGCTTACATTAAGGGCTTGTATATTGCATGTTTTTAGATAAACCAACTTCACAGCAACATCTGATCCTTGTCGGAATAAAGGAAATCTTAGTAGCAGATAAGAAACCAGACTTTTTTTATCTAATTTATAAAATCTACCCCCAGATGGTGGGTCTTTGCTTCTGGCTGATAAAGCTAGGATAAAAATAACGGTCATGTAACCACACAGGGCGTTGTCAGTTCCTGTTTCAAAATACTACTGAAAAATGCTGAAAATAAATGGATGGGAAGTCTGCTGTCTACTGAGTATTCTGCATTTCACGGATATTGCGGTAAAGGAATGATTATTTTTTAACTACTTCTACCAAGCATTAGTAATCGAAAGAAAGAATGAAGGAAATGAAGTGGGGAAAAAAACAAAAACAAAAACAAAAAAAAAACCAGAAAGAAAATTTAAAAAAAGAAAGAAAGGAAGAAAGAGAAAGAGTGAGATAGGAAGAACGAAAGAAAGAGACTATACAAAATAATAAAATATAAAGTAGCTCAGCAAGTTGAAAAAAACCCACAGATTTACATGTGTTTCATTCACATAAATAAAGAAATTCAACAACATTTCTCACGGAAGGGGAAAACATGACTAAATGATTTATAACTGGCTCTACCAACCAAAAACTGATACAGCCACGAAAATAGAATATTGATTGTAATATTGAGAGTCGAAAGTAAAAACCTATTATTTTTACGCATTCTATTTTTAAGCAGACCAATTTCAAAGAATAAAGCTAGTCTGTTTTTATTGATATGACAGACCGATGGGCTGGTATCTACAGGGTATTGACCCAGTATTATTTTTAGCCGCTCAAGCCTCAGGATCGTACGAAACTCGGATCAGTTTTTGAACCGCAACTATTAATATACATTGAGCGATAAACACTTAACATTTCCGCACTGGATTAACAAGTATTTGGAATTCCTAGGAATTTGTTGACATTATTCATCAGTGCAATGAATGGTACGTAGTGTTTTAATATCGGAAACTAATTGTTCATAGTTGCTTCAAGGTAAAAAACTCACGGTTGTTGAACGAATGAAAGTGCGGCAAGTTTCGTGACTTTGAGCATATAGTTTATTGATGATATCCAATAACCTTGACCGTGGGATTTGCACAATAAACGAGGCAGAATCCGTGAGCAATAACATTTGTAACATCGCAATAACATAATGATAATTTTAACCATAATGATAACGATCCGTATGACTCACTGTTTATTTTCGCGCTAAAGTGATCAATATTTTTATCAATATGTTTGTTATGAAGGTCAGTAGCAACGGAAGCAAATATATTTTGAAATATAAAGAGAAAGGAATATTTAATAGAAAGAATTTTTCACTGAAAAAAAATCGTTTATCAATGCCTTCAAGTTTTTTGTAGAGGCATTCGACATTGGTATAATGTAAACGAAATTAATTAATTTCTATTTTTAGAATTAAATTTTGGAGGAGAAAAATACTGAACAAAGCCTGGATATGCTAAAACGCCAGTTTTCTTTTCCTTTTCGTATTTTTTTGGCCTTTCATGCAGGAGTAAACTTTCACTCTCGCATGTCGGACACGTTTATGACTTTCATCGAGTAGACTTTTGATCTTGACATTGAGGAAAGATCTAATTCCTGTCAATTTGGTCTATCAGAACTAACAATACACATCATACCGGGGGGAGGTACTCTCCTATATTCGCTATGCGGGTACGTGCCGCCAAACAGCGTATATTTTGGCAGCGATTCTAAACTCTGGAACAGGGTATATGAAATCGCGCTCGCTCGGGGACAGGGTATATGAAATCACGCTCTCTATCCTCTCTGGAACAGGGTATCCATTTTCGCAATATCGGAACAGGGTATGTTTTTCAGCGATCTTGCTCTGGAACAGGGTATGAATTTCAGCGATTTTACTCTGGAACACGGGTCAGGGTTGTGGGCTCAGCAGCACACCCGGCTACCCTAAACGGGCAAGAGTACCCTCCCCCCCTCCCCCGGGACATCATAAAATTGCTTTTTTTTATTACAGCCTATCAGATGTTTATATCAAACCCAAATAAAACTGCCAGTAAAGCTATAGAGAACTATAAGACACCGTTACTAGAATAAATGATCCTCAAGATAATATAAAACAGTTTATCTGTACTAAAGTATAAAATAGCAATAAATAGACTGATAGCAATAAATAAAATAAATTAATGAATAAATACCTCAACGCAGGACGCTGGACGCAGTAAGTTCTAATCACTGAATAACTAACTTTCGCGCACAGTAATTTTCCTAATAGTTTTACCCTAAATTAGAGTGATAGTCAAATGATATCGATAATTAGTTTGTCTATTTTTGTCACTATTATTTGTTCATTTTTGTAGTTTTCCTGTGGTATGGACTAAAAATACTTTATAACTGGCATGAATTACAGAGGAATGATCATATTTTGACCCGACCCATCAAGATATTTTCTTTCTCTAGAAGAATCTGTCATCTACTTCTGGCAACAGTGACTCAGGTTTGGTTTTAAATGACACAAAGAAACATTGGCAACATGTCGAGATCCGTGACATTCGCGACAGCATGAAAGACTGGCCTCGCTGACGTTAGATGAGTTAATTGCTACCAAAAAACATGTTTCTAGAGTAATTTAATGAAATCATTTTCTCATGTAACATGACGGATTGCGTTTCTCATTCCTACCGGAGCCTGCAAGTCGCGTTACCGCGGTTCGTGACACTATGCGCATGCGCAGCTTTGAAAATCCAAAAATATGGTCAAATTATATTGAGCGTGAATGTAATTTAGGCAAAGTTAAAACCGAGTCCAACCGGCCGGCGGTTTCGCCTAGCGACAGTGTGGGGGAGCCCATCTCGGTTCAGGGGCATTGGCAGGATTTGCAGTGTGGCAGCTTTGTCRTTGTTTTGTGGTTTGGCCAAGCGCTTGTGGAAAGATTTCTCCCTCCCACCCACCTCTCAAAAGAAACTATAGGACACGGTAAGTATCTCCACCGCGGTAGGTGTGACGAGTGCCAAGGTGGGCGGTGGACTGTGGCCCAGTTGCCATGGTCACCTCTGCGAACGGGCTGGTTAGGTGCGACCACCCCTCGCACCCTGGCACTCAACCCAATCTTATCACTATGATGAGTTTTAATACCTTATCGTTATCATAGACGTCGTTTAAGAACACATTTACCCAGAGTAAGTTCACTTGTACTGCAATTATTGCGGAGTGGGCTACCTGTGTTATAAATCTCACAGGTAGCCCAACATGTACAAAGCGAATGTTTTTGAGCAACTTAGTCATTAGAAGAAGAAAAAACATTCTGAGTCAATTATGAAAGACCTCGAGGACATTTTGCGAGGTTTTTCGTTACTCCTTAACTCGAAGCTGTATTCTATGAAACACATTACACGGCTTCAAATGTTAAGTGAAAAATAAATTTTAAGTTTTTATCAACAACACTGAGCAAACCATTTCATGCATTTAAAACAGAGACTATTTTCTAGCTACCAACTAGTCATTCGGTTTATTTAGATTATTAAACATGTATTCAGTACTAACCTTATCAATGTATCGCATACATATGGTAGTTAATTGACTTCTTTCGTCTAAAATACGTAGGACTTAGGACCAGAATCTTGAACCTCACTGGTACATACGGGGCATTTTAGTTGCTTACCTTAGGCGCCAAATTCAAATGCCGTTTTAAGAAGTTGGATTAAGGTGTCAACCTAATGAAATGGTATTTTAATATAAAACAATAAAACCCCTTGGTCATTCTAAAACAATGGAGAAACATTCCACTGAGATGTTTTTTGATAATTATATTTTTTAGTCACGATACGTCACGTCAAGTCATGTCACACTAATTTCTTTACTGAAGCTTCTTTAAAACTCGAGAAATATCAAAAAGCTTAACATATTTGCACGAATACTACTTCTTCTAGTGTTTTTCATGTTTCTGAGACTTTGATGAATAATAAATAAGGGTAGTTTTATTAGTTTTAAAGACTTAAAACAGCATGGAAGCTGGAGCAAGTTTCAATCAAGTTTTTTTACCAACCTTTTCAATTCATGGACGAGTTTTACTCCCAGATTTAAGCGTAGAAACTTTGCAGAAATAAAGTAGTACTACTCCCCTAGGAATAGGTTACAAGGCGTTGCTAATATAAGCTTACAATGGATTCCAAAACCAAGTAAAATCTTGCTTTCTTAAAGCAGTTTTCTCAAGGAAAACAAGACGAAAAAAGAACAAATGAACCGTGTCAGTCACATGACATAGCTTTTGACAGTTTCTTATTTAACCAATCAAATTTCTTGTCACCAATAAAAACATGCACCTTAATGGTTTTTTACTAAGTTGATAAAAAAGATGGCAAAGACAACGGCTTTTTCGGTGATATTTTCTTCAACGCTGACAACATTTTAAGTAAATTAATACTTTCATCAGCCTCTTTCTTGGTGTGTTTGTGTATATCCATAAAAGAGTGTAATGAGTGTTATAAATAAGAAACTCAAACAATATTTTGTCAATTAACTTTATTATTATACTGTCAGTGCCAGTAAACAAAAGTTCAAAAATCCCAAGCACAAATGGAAAGACAAAAGCAAAGGAATGGAAAGGAAAGGAAAGGAAGAAAAAGAAAAAGAAAGAAAAAACCTATGTAAAATAGTAGTATATGGTGCTTATACGCGTGCAATCATTTTACTTTTGTTTTTCAAGCATCGACTTTCAAAATGTTATTGAATGAATATTATTAAGTCACCATCTAGGAGCATGTGCAGTGAGTGTTGTGGACATTTAATAGTAGCTTAGCAAACATGAACAAACCAAAACAGCATATTAATTTGTGTATGGGGCTTGGGCAATGAGCATGCGCAGTGGTTGACTATCTCCCTCTCTATCTAGTTCAGTTTTCTTCGTTTATCTTACTGTTGTAGTCTAGAAGTCTCGAGTGGTCACTCTCTCTTGTGTCTTACTTATTCCTTGTAATTCTAAACGTAGTAATTCAAATAAGAAAAATGTCATAAAAATAAATCAGTTTTCTTTTACAAACTGCACAAAGCATTTTATTACGCACTATTATGTACTTATTGACTGAGTTAGGTCGGGCCGTACGGGAAAACTTTTGGCCCGTACGGCCCGACCTAACTCAGTCAATAAACATTTTATCATATGACCCTCACGAAAAGAAAAATAATAAAAGAAAAGAAAGAGAATACTGTCGCAGGTTTCGAGCAGCCATTTTCCCGAACGTTTTTCTAAGAGCGCGCGCCCGGTCAGATACGGGTCATTTGATAAATAGAGGATATTACATGGGCGCGCGGAGATACGAAATTTATCTTCAAGTGTTGAAAAGATCTCTCACAAGTGAGCGCAGCGAACGAGTGAGAGATTTTCAACACGAGAAGATAAATTTCGTATCTGCAAACGCCCATGTAATATTCTGTTTATTATATAATTATCAATGAAAGTATGTTTTGGCTTTTTCATGCAATTCTTTCCGTGTATTTTTKAATAGCCATCGCAATGGTGTTATTTTCACACGTGAAAATAACATGTTATTTTCACGTGTGAAGATATCAATTTTTCGAAATAGAGAAAAATAGATATTTCATTGGTAATTATATAATAAATATAATTATTTGAGAATTTTCGTTAGAAATAACAGAGTTCGAGGGCCATTATCTGAGCATGCGCAGAAGCTCAAATTCCCAACGTTTCCTAGCAGTCACACAATACTTACGTTATCTTTTTCTTGCAGTTTTCTTGACTAATATCTTGGATCCTGTCAACTACTTTTTGAGCGGCGTCACCATGGTTACCGTTAAAGACATTCTGCCTCTGCGACAATGCCAATGCAACCAGATCTCGTTCATTGACGACGCTACCCACACCAACAGACATCAGGTGGACCTTCTTTCTCGACTGAAATATCAAACAGTTTTATTTATATCTTTATTTTTATTGATTTTATCAATATAATATTAAATCCTACAGAACTAATTTACGATCACGTGACGACAGCCATATTGGATACAAGAAGGAAACAAGTTGAGAAATAGTTTTTTTCGTTTGATTGCTGCCAAACAACATGGCTGCCATCACGTGATCTGTATCCTAGTTGGGCAAGTCGTAATCGTGCATAATTATGCGATTCGTTAAGACTTTGTTGTTAATTCCGTAACTGTTACCGTGCCTTGCCTCGTTTAAGTTAAGTATACCAAACAGTAACCCCACGCGCTAACTGTGATACAGTTGAAAGCATGCAGTTAATAGACCTCTTTGCCTTGAGCGTTATGTTTTTCCATTTCAGACCACGTGTACCATTTCCTAGAGTATCACTTCTTTGTTTAACGGTTGCGCATGAGAAGACCCGAATATTGATACAAATAGAGGCTTTGCACCATCACGTAATGGCACCAATGACAGGAGGAAAGRACAATTCTGATTTACGTTAGAAAGAATTCAGTTTCCCAGTAGGGAACACTCTATTGTTGTGCCTCTTGTCATGGCTGCCATCACGTAAGAGGTCAATTCCGTGCCATAACCGTGTCGTACGTGCCGTACGGTATGATATTATGCTAAGTCTGTTCAAGACTCTAGCCTCCCAATATGTTATATATAGAATGTTCTTTATCCTAAAAAAAGCCTAAGGTATCGACTTATAGGAATCGATAAGTCATGGTATTCACTGGTAGCTATTTGAGGAGGTAGGATTATTATGATTTTGAGAGAGTACTTGAAAACTCACTTGGCGTTTGACTCGATCCATAGGATTTAAAAGATCAAGCTACATCACTTATATCACAACACCACGACTAGTCTCTTCACTGATAAAACCTCTTTATGCTTTTCTTTAAATATTCAACGAAAAAACTGAAAATACCCTAACTAATTGCAAGCAAATATCTCTCGACAAAAACTGATGTTAGCTAGCCACGGATTCTCAACAAGGCGAATATTTCTTGTTTTGGGCGTTTTAAAACTTCCACAAATAAATGATTCCCGCAAAAATAAGTTTTCAGAGGCGAATGCTTCGCATTTTCCGCATTTTAATGATCTTAAAGTACAATCATCAAAGTGAAACCACAATATCTTATGACTCAGCACTAGAGACGCCAAGTAAAAACCTGCTATCGGAACCAACACTTGAAAAGAAGTCAAGCATTTGGCACTGACTCCAAACATCTTAGAATCTTGCTTACCCAATTACTCGATGATTGCACACCCTTTGATATGTGAATTATGGTTAATGACGAATAAATTCTCCTCCTTTCTAATGAAAATGACAGCTTTCCTGACAGGAAATAGCTCGTAATTCCCGGCTCAGTTTCCCCCCAGTAAAGATGGCCCCAGTCAAAGACGCGTCCACAATACAAAGACGAAACATTTTTCATTTTGGATTGTAGTATACTAAACAGTAGAACCTCTCAGTAGCGATAAAATGTCAGAGTCCCAAAGATGGTTTTTGCTGTAAATCATACCTCTATTTAGCGACCAACCTCTATTTAGCAGCCAGTTGTCAAAGTTCCGAAGAGGATGTTTACACAGATTTATACCTCTATTAAGCGACCAACCTATTTTTAACGGTCACTTAACAATGGCCTAAAGGTGACCACTTTATAGAGGTTCTATTCAGTGCACGTATATTTAGGAGCTTTACCTGTAAGCTGAGCATGATTGGAGTAATAACAGAGTCCTGATGAAGCGATCCATCTGTAACGGTTATAACAAACCTCGATACCTCAGGCCTTGAACCACCTTCCTCGGTGAACAAAATACTGTCGGCCATCTTGAGGGCCGTATCAGGCCACGTGCTGCCCCTCATGCCAGATATGTTCTGCTGGGCAAGAACAAACATGGATACGACAAAATGACTCTTGTTTTCTAGAGCGTATTTAGAGATTCATGATATAAAGTTTAAGGGGGTAGGAATGGGAAGGTAACGGAAATATATATTTTCTTTCCCAGGGTACAACAAACTCTTTATATTCATTTTTAAAAGCTTTTTTCTACACTCACGTTTATGACGTTCTTAAAGCCATCGACGGAGTCTCCTTTGTTGAGAGCATTCTTAAAGGTAAACTTTAAAGTCGCTTTGTGGGTGAAGGTAATCAGACCTATGTGGGCTCCGTAACGCGAGATGTTCAGGGTATTGACGAGATTGTTGAGGAACGATTTCGCGATGTTCATAGTCTGTCCTTCCATGCTGCTGGATACGTCCAAGAGAACTGCAACATCAACGATCTCCCGGCAATCTACCATCAAATTATTATTATTGTATTAATATTTTATTAGAATAAAATAACTTTCTCTATATTGCTGTTATAGACACGAGTGAAAAACGTCTGCGCATGCTCTGAATTCGTATGCAAATTAGTCAAAACATAAGTAAATTTGACTTTGAAACATGCCTGATAAATTGGACTTCACAAAATGCCAAAACTGACCAAAACGTGATGAAATGCACGCATGCGCAAACGTTTTTCTCTAGTGTCGCTGTTGTATGGTGAAGTGCGCATAATACTGCCATGCGCAAGACGAGCTTTGCCATTTTCAACGCGCACACTCGCGGAAAAGCTTACGAAGACTGTAGGAAAAAAACACACAATCTAGTTGAGTGAGCATGAGTTGAATTCCTGTTTAACATCCTGCTCTTACGGATAATTTTCATTCTTCAAGGAAAACAGATTTGTTTTCAAAAAGAAGCATACCTTTTTGTCATGTGATCATTCGGCATGGTTACCAACAGATATGGCACTTACCAAGCAGATCGTAAACAAAGTTCGTCTTTGCTTCTCCAACACAGTCAATCGGTGAATCAAAGTCACAGATCACTTCGCCAAATGACTTGTAGCTTTGCATACAGGTGTCAGCTTTACCATCACGTGAGAAGTTTGGATTGTTGCCACTCCAGCACTCGGCATAGTACTGGATTCCAATGTAACGGTATCCCCTTGATCGTGCCAAGGCTGCGCATCGGCATATCAAACTGTGGATAATACAGGTATACAAAGGTTAGTAACGTGCGTCCCGCGGGATCACCACTGGGTCCTGTAAATATCCTGTAGGAACCCGGTGATACCCAATCCTGTAGGTACCCAGTCCCATAATTCTCCAGCTATGTATGTACCCAATCTTCTAGCTCCCCAAAGTTCGGTAGGATTTGAAATGTATTTCGTTAAGTACCTTTTCATGTAGATACCCAGTCCTTTCGGGGGTACTACCAAGTATCTTAAATACCCAGCTCTCCATGCAGGGTTCCAGTCCTTTGGATATTCAATTAGGCCTTCCCGTTGGTTCCCATCCCTGTATAGGTACCCACTCTTTTAGGTGCCTAGTATTGTAGGTACCCAGTTCGATCAGTTATTAAATAGCCCATTCCTGTAGGTTCCACCCATTATTGTGGGTACCCAGTTCGGTAGGTACCCAGTTCTGTTGGTTCCCAGGTCTGTCGGCCCCACTTCTTTAGGTACCGTGTGTTATACTTCGTTTTTAGGTACCCAATTCCGGAGGTACTACAAAAAAGATCGCAGGTCCCCACTTCGTTGAGTTTAGTCCTTTAGGCACGCATGCGCAGCACGCTCGTCCTTAGCTGTCAATATCTAGTGAAACACATCCTAACCTTCTAGTTGATCCTTCAAAGTCTCTCCAATCGAACATAATACCAGAATAGCGTTCCTTGTCGGATGGGTCACGATCTGTCATGATCAGCTCAGGTAACGGCCTGGTTACATCACGGTAACATCCTACCTTCTCGAAATCCACCTTGCAAGCCAAGGACCCTGGAATAAAGCAGTCAGTAAAAACAGGTTTATCTTAAAGATATATACAAAAAATAGTAACAAACGCAAAAAACTTGAATGAAGAAATATTGATTACCTTGGACATAGACAAGGAGGAGGATCCACGCTGAGAACACCTGCAATGCCGCCATCTTGAAATGGAATTTTCAACTTTGAGACTGAATTTACTCTTTTAGAAATTTACCAAAAACCTATAAGTATGATAAAATAGTATCCGTAATCTTGAATTCAATAGTATAATAAAATATTTGTACTTCAAAAAATGTCTTTTCACAAGGTAAAGTCACTTGAACTGAACATCTAGTCCACGTTACTTACCTTCAACAGCATGTATCGTCTTCAGCCCCTGCACAACTTTAAGCACGTACCAAAAAATTTCTGCACATCACAGTATTTATGTCCTATTTGATCTGATAAAAGTTTGACTTAAGCTTGACGGATCCGCGATATTCTCTGACAGAAAATTAAACCTCGATATTTTAAAGTCCTTGATAAAATGATTAGATCAGAAGAGATAAACATTTGAAAACCATTTTATTGGGACAGAGAATTTTCGAGATTTTAATACCGGAAAATCCGAGTCAGTTAAACGAAACCATGATTAATTTTTCGATACTTCAGCCATTCTAACATATCCGCYTCACTCTGACGGGCAGGACTTAATCCTTTTCTTTCATTTGCCTTTGTTTGATTATTGTCTTTATCACGCTATTTTATTCTTTATATACCGGTAGCCTGTGTTTGAACTAATGGTTGGGTTGAGTTAATTATTATATTTAAGATAAATATTGTGACTTTTAAGGGGAGTATACATGTAAAAAGTTCTTGTATATATATATATATTTGTTGTTGTTGTTGTTGTTGTTTTTTGTTTGTTTGTTTGTTGTTGTTGTTGTTGTTTTTTGTTTTTGTTTTGTAAAGGGGTGCCAAGGAAAAGGAAGATAAGCGAAATAAGAGTATAGAAAAACTTAAATAAACTAAATAAGATGAAAAAAGACTCTCAAAATTGGAATACGCGCGCGCATGTTTTCTTTCTGCTATCGGTGACTTTGTTGTCAATGTTAATATTTAGTGAGCGTGAGAGAATATTCCCTTTTCATTGTAATAAAAAAAAACATTCATTTGAAGGTAGATTAGCGGCATATTATCCACAAAAACTCCCCGACTTAATCTAAACCTTTGAAGTACCTCTACATTCTACTGCTGTCTTATCTATGCTATTCACTTCTTTGTCCAAAGTAGACTTTTTTCATGGATTGCAACTTTTATGTAGAGGGTCATTTTAACCCCAGAATTGGACAGTAAGAAGCTAGAATCATATCTAGTTAAACTTTTTATGCTTTGATACCTCTAATACAGTGAGTACAAAGTAATACATTCGTTTGTAAATGAAAGAGACTCTTTGCGGTTATCTTTGCAAAGGAAATTACAACATACCATTCCATTGTTTCTTTATACTTTATTTGTGTAAAACTTAAGAACAAAAGTTAGCAGGAAATTGACAGGGATTTTCTTGGATGTTTGATCGCGGAAGACGGGCGGTGAGGTACGTGTTTGTCTAGCTACAAGAAATCCTTCTTTACTCATTTGAAGATATCTCAAGATTTTTCGTTTAAGTCAAAGGCGCTCTTTTCTTAAACAGTTTATTACTATGATATCAAAATTGTTACAAACAGCACCGCAGGTCCCAGTTGTAATCTCACTTAAGCTCCAAGCAGAATAAGGAAACAAAAGCAAGTAAAGGAATAAAAAAAAGACATCTGGTCATGTGTAACCTTGGCAACGGTTTCATTACGGTCACGTGATTCTAACAAGCTCGAAGTTGTGTTGAGGCTCGACTAGAGAGAAAATTCGCGAAAATTTCTTGATCTTTTTCTTCCTCTGTGTTATATTGCTTCTCTGTACTAGATTTGCAAAAATGATTCWCAAATAAGATTTTTCTCGAACATTAGTCTACTGATGAACTAGCTGCTATTTGAAGCAGGTCGTTAAGCGATTGCAATCAAAGACTTCGATCGATCTTCGAATAACTTAGACGTCTGAACATTTAATGATCAAACTTTTATGCCATTATATGTCAACCCTACTAGAAACACATAACTACATTGTCTCATGTTTCTTATCTTTATTGGCAATCGATTTTAAAAAGTGTCTTATATTTGGTGCTGTTCGGATACATTTTCTTCTTAATSGATAAAGACATTGTCATCATTTGCACGCTAATTTAAGAATTTCAATAACACTAGCTGACAAATTATTCTCCGATGATTGAAGTGCAAGCAGGGTCGAATTTGGGAAATAAACCATTTTTTCTTAGTCCTGCTAGTTCATCATCTCCCTCGTCTCAATCTCGTACCCAGAGTCTTCCGGCGCCTTCCTGTTGTCAGTGCCTGGGACAGCGAAGATGATGATAGGAAGGCGCGGGAGGGCTCTGGGTACGAGATTGCGTCTCTATTARACAGCCTAGTACCAATCCCCTTCACATTTCACGCGGTAACACAGGTCTTAAAAATCCTAAAAACATTGAACACGGTAACCAACACAAGATGTATTTTATTGTCTAAAACTATCAAATACAGTAAACCTTGATTGAAGCGATGCGTTTTCTGGGGGGAAAAGCACATGATTAGACAGATAGAACAAGACATGGATGAACGGAAACTGAAGGAAGGGTGATTGGRATGAGATGGGACCAATGATATCGAACAGTTTGATGGAAGGCTTAAATAGATGTTTAGCTAGATGGATAGATAGATATATGGAATGAAGAAATGGGATAAATGGATAAATGAAATGGCTGAGTGGAATGAACGGAGGATGGGATGGGATGGGATGGGATGGGATGGGATTTTACCTTTTTCTAAATAAGATGCAGCCGATTCTATTGTTTAATCCTTAGGGTTCATTTTCATCTGACAAAACTCATCAGTTAGTTCGCGGATTCTCTGTATGAGCATCGGAGCATTGAATTCCTCTGCCGTCACGACATCTTTGATCTTGTCATCGACCACCTTCTCTAGCCGTGGTTTATTGACCTCTATACCAACACCAGCCACTAGAATCTTGACCTTCATTTCCTTAAAATAGCGATACACGTGACTATTAATGTACTATCGAGGAAAGCGTTTGGGGTTACGATGGGACCTTGGGGGAGCACTTAAATACCAAGGTGCAAGGAGAAGGGGTATCAATTCAGGGCAAGGTTGTAAGACCGTGTCAGTACTTACTTTAAGTCGATCCAGCATGCCAGAAAGACCGCTGGTCATGTTGGTAGTTGTGAATAGTCCATTAGAAATAAACACCACGAACCTACTGACGTCTGGCCTGGACCCAAACGATGAACTAAACAGTAATTCTATGGCTTTGTATGCTTTATCAATACTGTAAGAAACGCGCAATATAAACTGGTTAATGGACCCATTCCATCCACCCACCTAGCAAAGAATAATATTTTCCTATTTCAKACCACGTGTTATTTTCTTCATAATAATATYGTTTACCACGATATGACGTCAACAGATGATCAAAATGCTATGTACCGACGAGGCTTAGCCGAATGGGTATATTACTAAATTTGACCAACCGTTGACGTCACATCGTGGTATATAAGAGGACGTACCACGCTAAACCATCATGTTTAATATTCACGTGCATGTCTTCTCCGCATGCGCATTCATTAAACAAAGAAGTTATACTCTTGGAAATTACGTGTAGTTTGAAATGGGAAAACGTTACGTTCAATCAAGGTAAAGAGTTCTATTTCCTCTCATCAAATGCAATGTCCCAAACCCTAATAATCCCCTTACACTGAGTCCCAAGAGGAACTGTTCTGGAGGATACCGATAGAGGAGCTGATTTGAAGTCTGCCGTGAGTATTTTGTTAACAAATGATTCTCGAGTTAGCAGTATCAATCGTTCTTGTTATCACCATCATCACCATTTCCATACCTTGCAGAGGTGAAGTTTATCCCATCATGTGACGTCACGGCCAAGTATATTTCCTCTTTCGTGTAATACGTGTCAAAATGAAACTGAATATGAGACTCCTCGGAGAAGGTTATGAGACCAACACGTGTTTTGTCTTCACCGACACTAAAACCATTCACCACATTGAGGGCTAAAGACTGGGCCATTACCAGTCCCTGCTCGACCATGGATCGAGAAGAATCCAATACAAACGCTATGTCATGCTGCTCCTTACATTGCTCCAGTACTAGAGATAAAAAAGCAAATACAGGCATTATATTTAGCTTAGAATGATAACTACTGGATATATAACTCTTGACCAAAACGAATGGGARACTAGGTGCTAATCTGTCGCTGGGAGACTGGGCAAAACTGGCCTATTTTGGGTAGACGGGAATGGATTAYAGTAAGGCGTATTACAAGCAAAAACATCTAAAATCTATATCTATTTAAGTACGAAAACGATTAGCAAAAACAAAAC
>NW_022260279.1:176707-192833 GCF_009602425.1 Actinia tenebrosa | reverse complement strand
TTTTTTTTTTTTTTTCAGTCCCGTGCGACAAATAAGTGCCCAATCCCAAGCTGCTTTCTGCCAAATGCAGAACTACTCTTACTACGTATTCAACTTTTGTAACTATTTGAGCAGGGATTTTTGGAGCGACACAACACTGTACCAAGTGTAAAGCGATGATAATCAAACGTTACTGTAATCACCCAACAGTCGCATCAACGAAAGTTTTTGAAGTTATTACTCACTTGTTGATGACAGGACACATGAAGTTAGCATCATCAGTATCACTGACCTGAGAACCATGATTACGATGAAGGTCGCCTATTGGGGTTAGACAGGAAAAAATAGTCATATTGGAACAATGAAAAAAAACCCAGTCAAACAAGCGATTTTGTTGGTACAGGAAGATTAAAAGTATATATTCATATTAAACACAACACACAAAACAAGCAAACAAATAAACAAAAAATCAACGAAGGATTAATATTTTTTCACTGGAAAATATTATCTTGACAAATTCTAAACAATACACACAAACAACAAAAAAGCAAACACACAAAACGACTCTCTTTTAACAACGCRGATCAATCCAAGTACTAAACATTACGCAAAAAAACTATATCTTTGCACGTAGGAGGAAACTTTGATTGTAGGTCCAATAGGTTAAAAAATCTACATTTTAAAAGAACAGTGTTAACTTTTGAAAACACTGTGTAGCACAAATCTATGAATTAGACACAAGTTACAGAATAGTACTTCTAAACGTACTCTTAACGTTACATCAATCCACAACAAGATTCGTCGACAGCCTCTTTACAATAAAGAAAGCTAAAATTAAATCTATTTATCACTTATCAGTGGGGTTTTAAAAGAAGAGGTTACTAGTATATCTAAAGGGTTTTGTTAGTATAACGATAGAAAAGATAGGGCTTACCTCTTAGAGAAGAACGACTGGTTTGTAAAGATTCTCCTTGAACAATTCCAGATTAATACGTTGACAACAAATGTACCATTTACAAATCATGATTGGAATTTGTTGATTATTACAAGGACATTAAACTCCTTTGTTTTGACTTAGTTAATCTTTAGTAATTATAACACTTAATCTTTCAAACATTTTTTTGAAAACTCAAATTATTACTATGGAGRAAAAGTCCTTGGATATTTAGAATCAGGCCAGGGAAAAAAAGTCGTACGAACCGCGAATAAAGAAGTATTGTTCTCGAATATATTAAAAAAATATTTAAGTTGATATTTAATCATTAATTTTTTAGCGTATCTAAATGTACTACGCATTTGATCATATTCTTTCATCATCATCATCAACATCATCACCATCACCATCATCATCATCACCATCTTCACCATCATCATCATCATCTTCCTTTTCATCATTATCGTCATCATTATCATCATCATCATCACCATCATCATCATCATCACCATCTTCACCATCATCATCATCATCTTCCTTTTCATCATCATCGTCATCATCATCATCACCATCATCACCATCACCATCATCATCATCATCATCATCTTCTTCCTTTTCATCATCATCGTCATCATCATCATCATAGGAATCAATCATGAAGAGTTCATTAACGGCCCGTTAAACCTAGTGGTAAGAAAAAGCAGCGATCAAGAATCAGTAATCCATTCAACCAGATAACAAAYTAAATAAATATCATTTTCGAGCAACATTAATCGTTCCAAATGTTTACGAGGAAAATGTCTTGAAGAGAAAAGCGAAGAGAAGCTTTAACGTAGACGAGGAAAATATCGAAATACATGAATATAAAAATGAGATACATGGAAGAAAGCAGACATGAAAAATATGGGAAACAAGAACTTTCCATTCGATCCTTCCCATCTTCTCGGTGATTGTCAATGTGGTATGATAAATCGTATAGTTTTTCCCACATTCCACCAAGGATTTCATCYTATTTTTCTCGTTTTAAATTTTCCAAGGGTTGTCAAGTTCTCTCTAGCGCTTATGACACTAATTAGTAGCTAATGGCTATTWATCTTGTCTCATTATATCGATTGCTTTTTTAAGATCAACATTGTTTATTTGACTTCTGGGTTGCCCAGCAAGTCATTATATCCATTGTCTTTTTTATATCATAGTATTTTGGAAATTTACCTTCCCACTCAATGCCAGGAAAACTGAGAATACTGTAAAAGATTAAAGCAATACAAAGAAGTAATTGACTTTTGACAACGCTACAGACTCTATGAGAAACAAACCGTCAAATAAAAGCAATAACAGGAAAACAAAGCACGAAATGGAAAAAGAAGAAAGAAAGAAAGAAAGAAAGAAAGAAAGAAAGTGGGCAACGTAAATCAAACTAAACTTTTCTATTTATTTTCCAGCAATCAATACCAAATATTATAGAACCATAAGCATAACAATATTCCCGCGATGAGTATGAACCAATTGACACTAGAATTTAGTGCAAAACTTATTTCTGTCAGAAATCACATCTTCTAGGATGATCTTCCACGAGTCTTCATCACTTTTCAGTGACATGAAGAGTTATCGTTTCACGGCACATTTAGCTGCAGTTATCTGTCGAATACGGTTAACGAGGTGGTCCCGATTGGCATCTGGAGATAAAAATACGTTCTCGTGTTTATTCAAAGCGAGAGCGTTCAGGTCTTTAGGGATGGTTTCATCACCGATACCAACCACAAATAATGTGATATTCATGTTCTGAAACGACAAGGAGAAAATAATTACAATCCGTGGATGGAAAAAGTAAAGGAGAAACATATGGGTGGAGCGCGGTGCTTCTCTCCCTGCATGCAGTGGGCATGACATGGGTTCGATCCCTTGACTCACATCATATGTGAGTAGAGTTCCACGTTGGTTCTCTTCCGCGTGCTTTAAAAAACAATTTCCGGGATTCTCCGGCTTTCCTCCCTGCGCAAAAATCAACACTTTCGGCTCCACTGTGATTTGCATAAGCTGTAGCGGTGTTTCTGCCGTGCGAATACCATGATAAAAGCTAATGGAAAAGTTATATGAAAATGAGTCTAGCTATCGATGTAACGTACCAAGATCGGTAAGATCATAGAATCAAATGTTGGCAGATCATTTTGTGAGAAACGACCATCAGTTGCGATGATCAAGAACTTTTCAGCATTTGGTCTGGCGCCTCCTCCAACACCAAATAGCTCTGTTTTGGCCAAGTGAATGGCTTTGTCGATTCTGAGAGAGACAAAAGACAGTACAGGTTAATGAATTAGAAATGGCATTGACATCTTTTCTTCTTTACAGATAATTTAGGAATACTTATAGTGAAGAGAAAAGATGAAAGAAAAAGAAGAGAAAATGAGATGTAGGGGAAAAGAGCTTGAGAAGAAATAAAATAAGAGTAGTGAAGAAGGAAGAAAGGAAAGAAAGGAAGGGAGAATGGGAAGTGGAAAAAAACCACACTGAAGTATAGAAAACATTTATGACAAAAAGGGAGTCTTTGTAAAAAAAAAGTTCATTTTCAGTCCTAATTGAAATATTTGGCAATAACTTAATGATCAGAGTAAAACTTTGCGGTAACATTTCCATCACGTCTTTTTACCTTGTACTCGAGTTCTTGGARTCAACTTTTCCTACTGCTATTTCCACTTCACCCTTGGTCGAATAGTCACTGAAACGAAACTCAGTCTTCGCTTCGTCACTGAAACTAATCATTCCAAACCTTGTCTCATCGTAGCTGATGGTGAAGTTATCTGTGAGCTGGATTGCAAATGCCATGGCACTYACTAACCATTCGTCTCCCATGCTCGCTGATGAGTCAATGAGCACGCCGATATCAATGACATCGTTACAAACAGCACCTGAAAATGAAGAAACGAGAGGTTGTACGGAAATTGTAGTCATTCCAGGAATTATGAAATTACTAGTATAMTGTATTCAGGTAATAGTACTGTGATAAGATGAAGAAAAAAGAGAGAAGAGAGAAGAGATAGGGAGAGGAAGAAGGACAAGGACAAGGATAAAGACAGGGACAAGTAGAAGGACAAGGAAAAGACTTAAGGACAAGACAAAACAAATGTTAAAAGAAAAAGGAAAATCTATAATTGTGATGGTAATATAATGCATGAATTTGCTTACCTGAAGCAGGCTGGAAAGAAAATACTCCAAGAAAAGGCACAAAAAATAGCACGAGGGAARCCATTTTGAAACCTGACCGACAGACGACCACGTTGATCCAAAATGAAGGTCAGTTGGAAAATCAAAAACTCGAGATCTCATAGAATTATCTTCGTAATAAGCTTTGTAATTAGCGCAATTATTAAAAAGTGGTCCTGATTATACCAAWTATGACTCGTTCATCTTTCCATTTTGAAACCTGACCGACAGACGACCACATCAATCTAAAATGATGATGCGATTAGCAAATTAAAAACTCGAGATCGCAAAGAAATACAATCATTGTAATAAGCCCCGTGATTAGTGCAATTATCAAAAAAATTATTCCTTAAATACACGAAATATGTATATTAATAAGTGATGGATATTAATAAGTATTGCAATAATAGTAATCTAATTATAAATAAATTTTCTCTATCATAAAATTCCGATAAAAAATGTTTAGGGAAATATCATGTAAAGCATTAATATTTTTTGTCAAAAAAAGGATTTAGAAAGTTGAACTCTTGAGTGAGAAACTTTATACTTAAAAGGTTTCTTAGGAATCGTGTAGAGTTTAGCATGGAATGTCCCTCACTTGTTACCATTGTTTTACTATCTCCTATTAGACTTTTCCAGATAATATTTCAACAGCATAATAAAACAAAATTAAAATAGGAAAAGAAAAGAAAAGAAAAAGCCTTAAGAAAAAGCTTTCTTTTCGTACTTCATAGCTTAGCAATAATTTTAGCCCTAAGTAACATAGTATAGTTTTAAATCAAATTATAATTAAGATTAGMATAGTAATCGTATTTTGGCGATTTTTTGAGATCGTTTACAAAACCYGTAGAAGTGGAACAAGGGGAACTCAACATGAGGTTTTAACTCTTAATTAATTTTTTTTGAGCGCAAATTCGACGGGAAAATAAAAAAATATAAACTCAAGAAATTCAAGAAAGAAATAATCAACTTGACGGTGTGTAGATACTTGGTGTTGCTTTATTCAGTTCGATTTAGCTATAAATATCTACTTAGTTGTATATGACACATACGTACATCTGCTGATAAAATTTCTTATTCCAAACAAACTACGAAAAATAAAACATAATATTATTAAAATCATTGACAACGATTTGCATACTCCATYCATGTGTCCTTTAACTTTATATGTTCGTTCGTCGCGTCAAATTGATAATCTAGTCAGCATCTGAAACTGATATCAAATAGTTTGTTTTTAAAGGTGCGGTTATTAGTCTAAAAACCATTGACATCTTACGGGGCTTGATTTAGAGGGGAGGGTGGGGCTACACGATACCCGATACCCGGCACCCGATACCCGGCACCCGATACCCGGCACCCGATACCCGGCACCCGAAACCCGGCACCCGATACCCGATACCAAGCAGCCGATACTCGGCACCCGATACCCAGAAAAACTCCTGATTCTTTATTCATTGTACAGTGTGTCTCTCGACCCCGTAGCCTACCCTCCTGTTTCGTATTTACCTCTCTAGAAGCGTGTCTGACAGAACACCTTGACAATGTCCTTYAGACGTTTAACGAGGTCGACGAACGAGTCCAACTTAAAGACATTTKCTTTGTTTCCGTCTGCAATCTGTTCGAGTTCCCTATTCTCATTTATCTGGAATACTTGACCAACACCAACTGCAATGATCTTCAGGTCAGCCACTTGCGACTGACAAAACAAACAAAACATAATTGGCATGGCAACTAAAAGATTATATGATGACTACATTGGCTTTTTCCTATGATTGGTCGAGAACTGTGCTGTATTAGTGATTACTATATAGCTAGCTCGCTACGCGCGCTCTGATTGGTCGAGAACTGTACAGTATTGTGAATGAAACATATCCATGCACGCGCAGCAAGCTTTCAAAAGAATTGTAAGAAAACATCATTTTAAGCCACAGCAGAATTTTTTCTCACTATAATAATAATAATAATAATAATAATAATAATAATAATAATAAAACATCCTTTTCCTTGCTGCGCTTAGTAATACAGTACACGCAGGAAGTGACGAAACTAATGTGAAGGGTCGTCTACGCATGCTCTTTAGTTCCTAAGATCCTCACTTTTGACCAAGAGAAACGCAGACTCTGAATAATACAACTACTGCACCAATGGAAATACTCGTTATTTATATAATCCAATCAGAGCTCACCTTCAATTTGTTAATAACATCSGCGTACTTCTTAGATTTAGGGCTCGTCCTTCCATCAGTGAGAACCAATAAGAGATGAGGTACTGATGGTCTMGCAGCAGGACCATTAAACAACAAGTCACCGGCCATTTCCATACCAAGATCTGTTCTGGTTCCACCTGGCTGGAAATCAATGTCAAGAATAGCCTAAAATAGAGAAAAAAGAAAATTGGTTGATYGTAAAGGAATTTTGCAGGACTGTGGAAAATTATTGATATAATACTTCTGTTTCTTGGATCAAATAATTGTGTATATCTGGTAGCAGTTGAACCTCTATTAAGCGATCGACCTCTATTTATCGACCAAGTGCTAAAGTCCCAAAGAGGGCTTTTGCAGTAATTTATACCTCTATTAAGCGATCAACCTCTATTTATCGACCAGTTGCTAAAGTCCCAAAGAGGGCTTTTGCACTAATTTATACCTCTCTTAAGCGACCAACCTATTTTCAACGGCCACTAACAATTTCCTGAGGGTGAACGCTTTATAGAAGTTCTGCTTAACAGCATTTATTTACCTCGGCTAATCTTGCAGGAGAGTAATATTCTATTTTGCTAAAATCCCACATGAGTTTAGCATAGTGGTTGTAACGTACAACTCCAACATGGGTCTTCGATTTACTAACGCTAAATTCTTGCACAAGTTTCACCAGGAATTTCTTGACTTGAATGAAGTTCTCACGACGTACACTCGATGATGAGTCCACAACGATCCCGACATCCATTGCTCGCTCACACCGGCCTGAAAAGAGAAAATAAGTAAGACAGCCATACTGCTCTTAAAATACCATGAGTAATGCTCGATAAATTTTTTTTTCACAAAATCGAGTGGGTACTAGGTACTAATTTGTCGTAAGGGGAATGGGCAAGGCGTTTTGTTCGACAACAATCGCTTGTGAGTCTTATATACATCACGTGATCGCAGCCATGTTAAATGGCAGAAACAATAGAATCGTTTTACATGAGAAAGAAATCAATTCCCGAGAGCTTTTTTATTGAGGGATTTTATTGCTCTAGCCTGTGCTCGAGCATTTTTGTCGGAGCAACAATTATCAGGTGCGATGTGMTTGGTTCAAAAGATGTGTACGATTCCGTACCATGACAGTGCTGCCTTCCTGACGTGCTGTGCTGTTTAACGATCATACCAAGGCTACTCCAGTACTCCCGGTGTTTGATGCTAATGGTTTTGTCATGACTTTAGGAATAATGTATTTTTAGACTCATTCAACTTACTTGCGCATTCCATAAGACGACACTGCGCAACCTCAACAGCAGGCCCCAGTTCTTCACACGGTTTTCCATTTCCTTTAGGGGTTGGATTGTTACAGGTTCTTTCTCGAATCTTTTCTCCAATACCACAGGTTTTGCTACAGGCTGACCAATCAGACCATTTAGAGTAGCCGCCATCGATGTCAGGGCTTTGAGGTTCAGGTGCTAAACGAATAAAGAATGGTAAGTATTTGGGGTAAATGCGACGTCATAGCTACCATGTTGGATGACTTGAACAAAAGATTTGGTCTTGTTGTCTTTTGGCATATCATTCGATATGGCGGCCACGTCTTTTGTCCTTGTGCAAGTGACGTCATAGCCGCCATGTTGTTTGATTTGAAAGAAAGATTGGGTCTTGTCATGTCAACCAACATGGCGGTCAAGTCTTTTKTTCGTATACTTACTGTTGTCAACCAGTCTGTAGATGTAGTTAGTGCTCTCCCCGCCAACACATTCAGAGAAAGGGTCTTGTTTGACGCATGCGTAAGGTTTGGTGAGCTGCTGAATACAGTTGTCAGAAGGCCCATCTTTACTAAATGTGGCCTCTCCATTAGCTCCTCCCCAGCATTCKCCGTAAAACTGGAGTCCAAAGACCTTGTAKCCTTTAGMACGAGCCTTTTCTGCGCATCGRCAGGCAAGACTGRGRGGAAAAWTAMAGTGAATCACGTGAWTATTTGAAAAACCAATCACAGATCTTGGTCAATGTCAWGTGACAAACCTGTGCTGAGATTCCGCCCATTTGTGCCAGTCAAGYACGTGACCATCGTTGGAAGGGCTGTACACGTCACGATCGTTAAGGAGTAAATCKGGAAGAGGCCTGGGGGAGAGTGAGTCGTGGAAGCAACCAATCTTAACCCATTTTCTTGTACATTTGACAAAAGGCTTTGGTTCACCAGCTACAGCCAAAAAACATACAATGAATACTTTTGGAACGAAATATTCTCGATTAGTAACAGTGCTCGAAAAAAAGGTATTATCGATTAGTCAGTATTTTAAAACGAGGTATTATCGATTAGTCAGTATTTTAAAACGAGGTAATATCGATTAGTCAGTGTTTTCAAAGGAGGTATTATCGATTAGTCAGTGTTTTCAAACGAGGTATTATCGATTAGTCAGTGTTTTCAAACGAGGTAATATCGATTAGTCAGTGTTTTCAAACGAGGTATTATCGATTAGTCAGTGTTTTCAAACGAGGTAATATCGATTAGTCAGTGTTATAAAACGAGGTATTATCGATTAGTCAGTATTTCAAAACGAGGTGTTATCGATTATGGAGTTTAAAGACAAAAGCCCTTCAAGTCAAACCGATATAACATCGAATAGCACGTAAAAATGCGTGGATAGAAATAATTGTTTTAGTTAAAGTTTATTCCAGCGTCACTATCTTCTTCCTGGCTGTCAGCTGCTGTTTGTTACTGTCAAGACTAGGAATTGTTTGAACTACTCATTCAATAACAAGGATCTTTACCGTTATATATTTATTTTCATAGAAAACCGGGAAAAAGTAGGTCGTGTGCCTTCGTTCTTCGTTCGTTCTGTTCTTTGCTGTGATGTTCTTCGTATCACATGTACATAAATCCTACTTATTTTCTAATTTCGTCTTTTACTCCTACTAAGGAATAACGCCCAAAACGTCTAATCTTATCGGATYTACTATTCCATGGTGGACCGAAAGACTAACAGGTTTTGCAATCCACTTGATAAGTAGATCGATAGGTCAAATTAGAATTTAAAGGTTGATTTTGAATCTGATGGAAGAACCGGAAAACCACAGGATAGAACCAACACACCAYTAACATACGACACTGAGTCAGGGAATCGAACGCGGGTAAGAGGCAAGCGCTCTCGCTGCTACGACAAACGTACATGTCTTTTCCAATATTGTTACAACCTTTTTTGCACMGTGTTTAGTTTCCTTCTCATTCACAATCGCTAACAAGCTAATTCAACTCCAAAATAAATATGTCAAAACTAGRGGAAAGCTGTGTTGAATTTTCACGATGGAAACAAAGTACAACGATCAAGTAGTTGACGCAGCTGTATTTAGTTTTACTGTATTTTTCTTTTTCTTTTTTATTTATTTATTTTTTTGTGAATTGAACAGAACAAAATATAGGAAAAATTTTTTTAGAATGATTCAGAACAGTATCTAGAAGTATCTAAAATACGTCTCAATTTTGAAATTTGAATTAAAACATGAACGCGCACATATTATTGAAAAATATATTCAGATAACTATTAATAAAAGATAACAAGTTCTTAAAAAAATATTTTAAATTAAGTAAAAATTTCTTACCAAGGGCAAAAGTGTGGTGACAATACAACAGAATCACGGTAAGAAAGAGAAGTTTCATCTTTGTTTCTGAAAATAAGAAAATATAAATGGACAATGAAATTTGTTGATTATACATGCTTTATGATAGTTTTTATAGTTTAAAATAATTWAGAAAGAAATAGAATAGAAAGAACTATAGAGAGAAGGAGAAGGACGAGAAAAGGAAGAAGAAGCAGAAGAAAGGGGAAGAAAAAGAAGGAGAAGAAGAAGGAAAAAAGAAAAGAAAACAAAAAACGAGGGGTTGAAATGGGACAAATTAAAATACACAATTGTCCAGATATGGTTTACTCCTGCATTTTCAAACGAGAACAGCAAAGATTGCTGGCAATGGTTAGTGTTCATATTATCAGAGAAAAGCTACAAAACATATTTAGGAAAGAAGAAGAAGAAGAAGAAGAAGAAAAAAAAAAAGAAGAACCCGAAAAATGAAAATACTAAAACTTTGCAACAAGAGACCAAAGCAAAAAAGGTGAACTGGGGACTTACCTTATAACTGAGTTCACTGACCAAACTTCAAACACTAGTGGTGAAGAGAACGAGTTGGGTGGCCTTATAAAGGCTGCACGGCACAGTCCCATGCAACCACCCAAGGTGGACTAAGTAATTTGTATATAAATACTATTTACTTTTAGAAACATAACGTAACACAAACAAATCATTTAGAAGCTATTATAGCTGTCATAATCAAAACTATTGGCTGAAATACATTTTTTTAACGAAGAAAAAAATGGCAAAACTGTTGCTTTAGTTTTTATTGTCTGTGTTAKAACCGTAGTATAGTTTTGCGCTACAATTTTTCAAAGAATTCACTTGCCAAATGTGTGCGTTCGACTAAGATCAAAACGTTCTGTTCAGGTTATCTTTTAACGGCATCTGATCTTTCGATTCCGCACATGCTTCTGATCAGTAAAATCATATTTATTCATATTATTCATTATTATCACCATCGATTACCATTCGATCTTATACGTATGTAACTTCTTCTCAACTGTGGAACAACCAAAATGAAACAATTATGGAAAATGTGCTTTGAAAATTACTAAAATGTTAACAGAATAATTGTCGACTTAAAAAATATTATTAAAAATTAAAAATTAGTCATCCTTTCTCGACTGGAGTGCAGGAAGTATTGATGTATTTGGTTAAGAACAATTTGTAACTAAGCATTTGTTTATTCTGCGTTAATCAATCTATGAGTAAGGAGTATTTTGCCAGGCCTGAAGAAAAAAAACCCACACACACACACACACACACACACACACACACACACACAAACGAGCAAACTTTTGATCTATACATATTGGATCCATATTTAATGGAAAACTTGATTAAGCCGAAAAATTTGTAAGACTTCTACATAGAAGTATGTTGGTTGAGATAAAAGACAAAAAAGGGCGATTTGCGGATTTAACRAAAAGATGATAAGGTGATTAAGAACGAGAAGTGGTATGGAAGCAAAAGTCGGCAGCACGCGCCTTCACTTCTGCAACTTTATTTCTCGAAACTTGGCCATAAAATGAGARTTAACCTCCATAAAAAGCCAAATATTTTGAACCAAATATTAAACGTTTAYCCAAAGACGTTTATAAGTGTGTTCGAATTATGTTTTGTATCGTGTGTGTTTGCTTGCTTGTCATCCTAATAGTCTCTTTGAATGTCTTGCTCAGTTCTTTGAGGAAATTGCTTCGCCGACTAAACGGCCATCTAGTAGCTACATCGATCAATATTATCCTTAATTACGATTGTTTATCTAGTATTTTTCTCTTCCTGTTCAATTTTTATTTGCTTAGCATGTTTAATCTAAAGTCCCGTTTCTTTCGTATAACTTTGTTTYATCTTGCGTAATTATGGTCTTCAGCTCTTTACCGGCCATTTCCCAGAAGTGGGCTGATGTGGCAAGACTGTATGGGTTTGTTTGCTTAAATGAGCCAATTGACCGTTTTCTCAAGGTTGCGTGCGCATCCAAATTTAAKGAACTTGACGGGCAACGATACCAGAACACGTACATATAATATTATGCATTGCTATGAATTATTTTACGATAACGATTCATAAATTTGATTATTCTCCTCTGTAAATATAAAACTGTCTCCTCAATTTGACTGAATTTGAGTTTTCTTCAGTTTTGTSGCCCGTYMAGTTGGATGCGCACGCAACCTTGAGAAAACGGTYTATTGGTCAGTCTCGAGGTCTTRCAATTCTTAGTYCCGATAGTCAGAGTAAATAAACCACGTTGGTCAAGGTATTCATTCTCATTAAATCTAGAAACTAAATATAATGATGGAGGCTTTGTACGACCACGTGATGGCAGCCACACCAGGAAAAAGGAGCAATTGCCGGCATCTGGTCTAAATTGTTGTACATGAGAAAGAATYAAGTTTCCCAGGGAAAAAACACTCCATTGTTGTGAGTGTTTTTCCATTGCCACTTTGTTGTTTCATTCCTCTGCGTATCGGTTTTGTTTCTCCATTGTTTCTCTTTTAGCAGAGTTTATTCAGAATTTTCCAGTTATCATAAATACAATAGTCATGGTAGAAATATCCACTGACCAGGAAGAACACAGGCTTAGAAAAATAAGACTCTAGAAGTGCTTGATGGCAATGCACGCATGCGCAGTTTAAGACAATCTTTCTCCTAATTTGTTCTAACACGCTTTCATTTCTTTCATTCTTTCAAGTGTTTTCTTTTTTTTGCTCCTCCCCAAGGACGTTTTCAACACTCTTCTACCACGCTTTCATTCTGCTAAGCGTTTTCTTTTTTTGATCCTCCCCATGGACGTTTTCAACACTCTTCTAACACGCTTTCATTCTGCCCGTAAGTGTTCTCTTGTTTTTCTTGGTCTAAATACGTCTTCCATCTGCTCATATGCTTTTGCAATAAACCCTTGACTATATCTTAACATCATGAACTCAAGGGACGTTTGATTAGCCGTTAACATTTACGTTATTATATCTAAATGAGCTACTAGAAACTTAACAAAACCACTCTCGTCTCTTTATATGTTACATAAAAACTTTGAAGCAAACGTCACTTTTTTTTTACTGCGCGTTTAAGATTAAGTATTGGGCAGTCCTTGGCCACTTACAACTCTCGACTGTAGTCCAATATATAGTTACGAGCTAAGGCGAGCTGAAGAAAACACCCTGCTACTGATCAGCGCTGGTGGAAAACTGTAGGTTTTGAAAAAGCGTATTAATTTTGTCATCATACAAACTTTGGAAAGATATTAGAACGGAATAATTCAGATCTTGAAGAAACTTTCCAAGATCCTAAGAAAGCATTAATTGGGAGAACGGATTGCTCAAAAGAATCACGATGAATAACTCTTCACTATTMGATGAGGAGAATTGCCTCGTACGAWTGCCAYATTTTGTCGAATTATCATCATACCAAAAAACAACTCTTACGTATAMTTCTGTCTTGAACGCGATAACCGCASTTCCTGCSATCACWRGCAACRCACTTATCCTGTTCGTTTTGTTGTTCAGAAAGAAGCTACGAACAATCCCGAACATGCTTCTAGGRAGTTTGGCGGCCACAGATCTCCTGACTGGGATGACAGTGCAACCAATGTTTACGCTACAGTCAATACTCAGTTCCTAATTAAACACACGTCCTCTTGTGATGCGTTTGTTCTTTACGATGTTTCACAGTTTTTATGTGGTCTTTGTTCATCATATATCTCGATTCTCGTAACAATCGATCGGTGCATGTCTATTTCTCAGCCATACAGGTACCGTGCCTTAGYCACCAAGAAGAGAATCGCAGCWTTGATCTCTATGGTGTTGCTAATCTGGTCGGCGTTGGCAATCTTAAGGCTGTTCTTATTATCGCGTGGTAAACACTTCGGTTTACTATTAAGTATTTCATTCTTTCTGTCCTTCTGYGTCGTTGTAGTCCTCTACATACATATGCTACGCATAGCCAACAGACATCAAAACCAAATCACCGCTCAAATCCCACCAGAATTTGCAAAGAACCAGAAACGCGAAAGAAAAGCGATGAAAACTGCCTCGTACATCATCGGAGCGTTCATCATCTGCTACTTGCCGTACATTGCTGTTCGTTTATTTAGTATCATTGTTAAAACTTCTCTGAATTTACGTTACGTATTGATGGTGTGGGCAAAGACACTCTTGTACATGAACTCCAGTTTGAACCCATTTATTCTGTTTTGGAGAATCAGAGCGGTTCGAAATGCATTAATGAACATTTTGAGGGACCGTCGACTTTGAAGTGTAACAAGAAACCTAAAAGCACAACTGAAATTGTACATYGATCCAATAAAATTCAATATTTATAAGTTATTACGATTTGGAGCCGCCAATACGGGCTTATATTGGAGGCTAGTTGGAAGAAAATATATCCTGTATTGGCCATAGTATGGTCGCCAACGTTTTGACTGTAACTAAGAGATATTAAGCGAGTAAAAAAAAAAAAAAAATCTAAAATTTAGGAAGAAAAAGCTTAAAAGAAAAGAATATTCGAGTTAATTAGATTAAAAGTTATTAGTATCGATTATTCTCGTTACTGGAGGCAGCGTTGGTGGTCAACTTATTTTCAAAACCCCACACAGTGCTAGACATCTAAAAGAATATATAGCAACTTGAAATCCTAATTTAGTGCCATATTAACTTAAAAAGCCCATTTTGACAAGCCATCTTTCTTCTATCCTGTTTTCGTTCGCTCAGAGGTTACCTAGCAACCCCTCTGACGTTATTACTAGAGACGCGAAAGGTTTTATGAGTATATGATATATCAAAGTAATAAATCAAGCTAAATCAAATCGAACAAAGTTCATCTTAACCTTATATTAGTAGTCTTTCCTAATGGTTATCAATGGTTACTTAGCAACCCCTCTGACGTCATTACCAGGGACGCGCAAGGTTTTATGGGAAAAAATATCAAAGGTAGTTAGAAGTCAAACTTCTTCGCTAGAAAAAAAAAAATTAATACCAAGTTCAATTGAACCTAAATAAGTAGGGTTAAAAACGTTTTACTGTTGACGACCGAGTTCCGAAAGCTGGAAGACAARGAAATAAACGTCACGCCAAAATAGAGAGTCAGTTGTTTGTTTGAAGACAGTTGTTTTGATTAGAAAATAAAATACATAGACCTGTTCCGATTTAATCTGACGGTTCCATCSTTCTCCATTAGCTAGCAAAATAGACTAGATAAAACACCAAAATGGCCGCTTAGAGAGCTGTTAACAAATTGGTATTAAAAGACATGACAAAAAAATTAATGGTTAAATAAATTGATACTAAAATTTGTTCGAGTTCTGTTCATAGAACTGCGTTAACTCAAGTTCATYTATTAAGCTAAGCTTTTTTAAGAATTTTTTTTTCATTTTCTCTAAGATGAAGATTTAATGTTCCGAGACAAAGAAAGAAATATAGAAAAGCTATCAGGAATGGTTTCGACTGAATTGGACATAACCCAATATGGTCCAAAGTACTACAAATGATAATTTCCGTTCTACATAAAGAGATTTCAACACAATACAAGCCTTGAGTAAATACATTATCATTAACCCGGTAMGGTCGTGGGAATACTAACATAACAAATGATATTTAATTAACACTATATTAATGAAAGTTACAGCCATGTTTGCACAACGTTTTTACTCATCTCTACATTAAGCAAACTCCAACGGGCTGCTTCGAGAATCACTTYAAGTCATTGATAGTCAAGCTAGGGTTATAGTAACTGCTACTGCTGCTGCTGCYRCTGCTAATATGGCAGTGTACATGTTGGGCCATTTTTCTCTTCTAGTTCTTTTATCTAGTGTCTTTGTTCAAATTCATGCGAATGGAAAACCCCAAAACAATCGAATTCTAACTGTGGAAAGAGTAAGTAAACTGAATGAACTAATAACGAGACATTTTTTTGGGCAGTACATGTGTCTGTATATCTTTTATCGTATTCCTGGCTTATCAGGTCTTATAGTSTGTAGTAAGAATCATATTGATTGAAAAGAAAGGTACAAATTTGCAGAAATTGATCTCAGGAAGAATGAGTACCAGGCAGGTGTATTTGAGTTGTTTTCCTGAAACGTTAAGATATTCTACCACCTGTACGTCAGAGGTTTCTGGTTAGAATAAAAATGAAAAGAAAAGAGGGTAAGAGAAGGGGATGGATGAGAAGAGAAGGGGATGGATGAGAAGAGAAGGGGATGGATGAGAAGA
>NW_022260279.1:165909-176571 GCF_009602425.1 Actinia tenebrosa | reverse complement strand
AAGGGGATGGATGAGAAGAGAAGGGGATGGATGAGAAGAGAAGGGGATGGAAGAGAAGAGAAGAGAAGAGAAGAGAAGAGAAGAGAAGAGAAGAGAAGAGAAGAGAACGTACCTATGACGAGTCGAGATTGTGCCATCGTTTTCCTGGTGAAAGAGCCAAATATTCCGGAGTAAACAGAAGTGCTGCTGTTTGATTTTAACTTTCATTCGTTTCCTTTTTACTTCAGTTTGTGAGTGACGAGCCGTTAATTGACGATGGTAGTGGGGAATGTTCTGATTGTGTTTGCGTTAACGGTACAAATGGAAAGGACGGTAAAGATGGAAAAGATGGACAGAGTATCGTAGGCCCTATGGGACCTCCGGGATCACCCGGGTTAAACGGTGCACCCGGTGTCGATGGACGAAATGGAACAGATGGAAAACAAGGAGCCCGAGGAGAAAAGGTGAGAATCTTGACAGAATCGAATAAAGTAATCACTCGTATCCATGGTGATATGTAATGTTTCTGATAACCACAGGGTGACCAAGGAATACCAGGACCTCAAGGACCGCGTGGACCGCCAGGAGTCTGTGACCAACATCTAGTAAGAACTATCTATCATTATTGATAATSCTTAATAATAATTATTGGTTTCGCGTTTTAAATGTGTTCATTTTTTTGCAGCTTGATACAATTACCCAAGATATTGCGAGCCTTAAAGATCAGGTACGAATCGGCCCGTATGTAGTGTGCGATTGGACAGCGTTTCCGATCAAYTAAATAAAGCTACATGTATCGTATCTTGCCTATCGAATGACTTTCTRCGCATGCGCTGTTTCCATAGCATTGTGACCGCTATAACCAGTACATACCAACTATATTTCTCCTTGAACAGGTTCGTCTCGCTCAAGAAACAATAGACAAAAAGTACAATACTCTCAACAACAAGGTAAAAGCATGCACAGACACCTTTAATTTGTCATATCTAATATAGTATTCCCAACAACTAAAATTTAACTACTCGTATTCAGACCATCCCGGAAGCTGATAAAGGAGAAGCTCTGGCCACGAGAATGAATTCAAGACATCTGTTGGAAATCGAATCAGATGCTCGGTTACGTAGATACTCAGTTTAAATGCTCGCAATATTTGATATGGTATAGTTTTATCCCACCAGATTACTGCGAATGAAAAAGTGGTTACTACTTTGATAAATGAAWTAAATCAAGTAAAACTGAGGGCTAATCAAGACTTCTTCGAGCTGTCAACCGCCATCAAGGTAAAAAACATCGACAGTCAACAATGATTGATACCTTGCGCAACCCTTTCTGGAGTACATTCAGGATTTTCTATGGGGTAGAGGATGACTCTTTCTTACCTCRACAAATCACACCTTCCTCCCCCCCCAAATACCTGCATGTAACAACTAAATTGGTGGCTCACACGACCTGACTTTAGCCTAAGTGTTATTTTATGGGCGGGAGGGGTGCTTGGAAAAGCTTTGGCTGACCCTGACCCTACCCCCCTCCCCCACATCACCCAATTGTCAATTTGTTTCGTTTAACAACAGATCGTCAATGACAGTCGAATCCCTGGGCCTCCGGGACCCCAAGGAGAACAAGGACCACGTGGCAGCCAGGGGTCTAAAGGTGAAATGGGCCCTCAAGGTCCGCAGGGACAACGAGGACCAAAAGGACGAAAAGGRAACAGAGGACCAAGAGGACCACAGGGAGAAAGTGGAATAAGTGCCTTAAGGGGATGCAAGCATCGTGAAACTAAAAGCATGGGAAATACAGGAAAAGTTGATGTGATCGGGATCCCAGAACCAAGCCCTGTAAGTAACACACGAATGATTATAATATTGAGAAGAACTCGTGGGTATGTCGTATTACAGCATTCTGATTGGTTGAGTAAATATTTAACGTGTTGTATTTAAGTTTTCTGATTTGATGAGCTAATGATGTACGCGTTTCGTGTTCGTGTATTCTGATCGCATCAGCTTTGTGATTGGCTGMACACGGGTAGACATGATGTAACGTGACGTGATATGATGCCGTTAATACTTATCATGTTAGAGTGTTGATAATCTCAGTGAATAAGCGATCTAAGCGAACGCTGTAAAGAAAGACCTGAAAAAATTATGCGATGCCGGTGCGATGCTCTACCAACTGAGCTATGAAGCCAATCCTGTTGGCGAGCGGTCATTTTTGTTGGGTTCATCATGCCACTATATGTAATAAGTGTGAATATTGAATGGATAGAACTGTGGTTCACCACTTTTCTATCCATTCAATTCACAGTTAATACTTATCAGTAGCCCACATTTCCSTTTTCTTTATATCCTTAACGAAATTTGTGTTTATAACCTGAATGGTGGAACAGGGAAAGAAGTTGGAGAGTTTCTAGAGACCACGTTCTGAGTTAACGAAACACTTGTTGCTTTTACTTAACAGGGTCACGTGTTAGTGGGCGTCACATGTTCATCAGAAGGCAGAACGATTAACAAGCTAGTCCCAATGGCAACATCCCCATATACATGTGAATGTACTCGATACAATGATAATAGCTTGAGTGAAGGCAATTTCGGCGATGATGATGATGATGATGATGATGATGATGACAAAAGGTCATCACTTGGTACAAAGAGAATACGTTGGGGCACCCGCAAACGATTCTTCTCTCGGCGACGCTATCATAGACCGCCCAGTAAGATATATTGTATAATACATTACTGGGAGTGCCCGACTAACTAGACCMAGTTGTTTGTATCTATGACAACAGGCCCCAGTATATCACGTGATTAATATTAGCATTCACAATAATCACGTGGTTACCAGCAGTCATTACGAATAATATATCCCGCATATCGATATTTGTAACGTTTCGATTAAACAAATGCTAGATTTCATTTAGTGTCCATAATTTTCTTTTCCTTGTTTAATAATCTTGTTCTACTATAGTCTGATGGTRTTGCTGGATTACAATAAACAATTCTACAAGTTATCACAATGGCATGTGTATTTATGATTGTTAAACATTTAGATAACCAATCAGAGACATGGTGGCCCATATCAACCAATAGAAAACCAATTTCTTGCATTATTGTCCAATCCCCAATGAACGAACCGTTCATCAGGATTTAGGACGAAGACTCGAGACGAAGTCAGCAACGATTTGATTTGTCTTTGTTGTTGCTACGTTACGGTCTGACGTCATGACACTCGACGTGGAGGCATGGGTTGAGGTTTCAATTTTTTGGTTTTCATTTAAGGAGAATTCGTACTTTGTTTGCTCGGATTCAGAAGACTTTTCTTTCGACAACGAAACTTTGTTACCAGTTATTTGTAAGATCTCCTGATTTTGGTCAGCCTGTTGCCCTGGAAACTGTTGCCAAGGAGGTGGAGCTAACCATGAAGGTTGGAGCGGAGGTGGAGGCATCGTCCCATAATACTGAGGAGGGGGGAATGGAGGAACGAAGGGAGGTGGGTAAGGATGGTTTTCCTGTGGGGGGAGGGGTAATGGCGGATAGTTTTGGCTTTGCGGCGGTTGTTGAAAGGAAAAATTCCCTGGAGGGGGAGTGTAGTGTGGATATTGTGGTATTACATTATCATTGTTTGTTACTTCTTGCATCCCTTGTGTTGTATCATCCACTGTTCTTGTTTCAGTATAACTGGACATACTATCATCCTTCTGGGTAGACAATCTTTGTCCCTTATTACCCTTCCAAGGTTTTTTACCAGCTTCTTGTTTGGAGTCATTGTTTGTTGCCTCGTAGTAAAATGAAGGGGGAGYGAAATCTTCAGTTCTTTCCTCTCTTCTCCTCTTCAAATAAGTAGTTGCTATATCAGGTTGGGCTGGAAAAAAAGAAGCGTTTTCATATTGTGAATTTTTTACAGCACTTTCTGGAAAAAAAAAAAAGTGTAGATGGAAGAGAGGGAGGCAGGGAGTTGAAGGAAAAGAGAAATAAAAACAAAACAAAAGACATAAGTACCTATCTTGTGTYGAGCCCATTCCGGTAGCTGTTTCTTCCTATTGGCCTTTTTTCCCTCATCCTGTTCAAACTCCTCATCAGCGTTATCAACTGGTTTTCTCACTTGTGTTTTCATTTCTTTTTCCTCTTTAYTTTCTATTTCTTCTTCATTTTTATTTTCGTTTTCTACACTATCTTTATCCTCTGTCGATGAAGGCACATCCCCGTCTCCAGCATCTTCACCTGTTTTCATTTTTTTCCTCGCACGAACTTTAGCAAGTCGTGCTTCTAATGCTGCCTTGCGTCTGTCCTTGATCTTCTCAATGCGTGATCTTTGGTCTAGAGTCTAGACGATGCCCAAATATTACAGTCAAAATGAAGATTAGAAAACATTGCAAGACAAAAAAATTGAAACTGTTRATATACAATTAGACAACACCAAAAGATAATCTCAACATAAAATGGGAAATATTGTATTTGTATAGTCACCTCTTCTCTTAGCTTTTTTAATGTTTCCATTTGTTTTTGACGTTCTTCTTCGACCTTGGAAAACTGATAATATCCAACTCCATGGTTGCGGACCTCTGCCGAGAAAAACAAATAAACAAATGAGTAAAAATAAGGGAAAATTCTGATATTATTATACTACTAAACAGATTGATTTCCCATGCAATGCTGAGTTAAAAATTCTTTTCTAATTCACTTCAACGACTAGCCTAGAAACAATTAAAGTGAATCCTAACCTCTTTCAAATCTCATATCAACTTACCATCAAACTGGATATTTTGGTAATGTGTTGGGCCAACAGGTTGGTTTCTAGCTTCCTCTTCTTCTTTTTCCCATTTATTTCTCATTATTTCTCTTCTCATGTCGTCAGATAATAAAGTTGGTGGACTGGGGCTGATATTATGGAATAATATCATTCAACAAGGAATTTAAAATGTACTAATGATGTACAGATAATGAATCATTGAAAAAATGAAAGAAACTGTCCTTATTTTTCACGAGGGTAGCACATAATATCCAGTGGCTAACGAACCTGTGCCCCTCATTCTGTGATTGAATTGAAATTTAGGAGGTGATTTTTTTGAGGGAGAAAAACCAGAGAACCCGGATAAAAACCCTCAAAGCACAGGAAGAAACTAACTAGAAACTCTACTCACATACAACACCGAGCCAGGCAGGACTCGAACTCGGGTCGCCTTGAAAAGGCAAATGAAAAATGAATAAGATAAAACTTCTTGAAAACCTTTTTCTTGGAAGYAGTTCTCTGTCTCTTTCTTGTAGCTCCTTTAAATCTTTCCTGAGACATTTCCTTGAACGGCCAAGCGAATCAACATAATCAACCCTATAACATATAAATCCACTATTGAATAATTTTCCCAGTACAGTATCTATGTACAGTATCTATCCTAGCTATTACCATTCTTCTTCTGGACATGAGGGGGRTGGGGTAGGGGGGCCAATGTCTTCGCTATCCTCTTCATCACCTTCCTGTCTTTTTACCTGTAAATAATTATAAAATATTCCACAAATTACTTATTCTATAGAAATAAAATTTTGCTTGTTACTGTAGGGTTGTTTGTGAATGGGGAAAATCTGGAGAACCCAGAGAAAAATTCTCAAATCAAGGGAGAAACCTTACAAACTTTGCTTTCACAGGGATTGAAATAGGATTTTTATTAGCCTGCCATAGTAAAGGAACATGGTAAAAGGAGGTCATTCCAGTAAAAATTGAAAGCCATTTTATTATTCATTTTGCAGCCCATTGTTATTTTTGCCTGCCAAACCTGAAATTTAACCTGTCATTTGGCGATTGGCAGGCTGCTATTTTGAGCCCTGTTACATGTGATGCCTCAGAACATTTTATTGCTATACCACCCTTGATTCATCTAGTGGTGTGCGGCATGTAGTACATTACCAAAACACACCACCTCGCTTACTAAAGGAAGGTCAATAACATCACATTATATATACCTCATTATAAATYTTTTTATGAAAGTCAACCAAGAATCTTCCTTCTCCTGATTCTGATTCCTCCTCATTTTCTGTAGATTACAATATGTATATATGTTATAATGTTTTTACCCAAGCTAGACCAAAATGCATCCCATTTATGAAACTCAGAAAAAGGTTATGGACCCAGTACAAATGTTGAATTACCTTCAATTTCMCCCTTGGCCATTTTTTCATACAGAGCTGCTTTTGCTTCAAGCATTTGCCTGCAACAATATCAGGGTGTGAACAGAGWAGATAAGCAATAATTAATAATGTCAGTACTGGCAGCAGTATGGAGAGATCTGTGCCTCACCTTATGTCTAAGAAGGAGCAAAGAGGATAAGTAAGTACTGGCACTGATTTTGGAATAGGAATATTATGCTTGAGGCAAAAAATGGAGAGGATAGGGCAGATAGTATGTATATTAAATCACAAGAGCCCCAAATCAACCAACCAACAAACCAAAACCCAGAATGAGGAGCAACCATCTGTTCCCCTCAACATAGTTCCTTTCCCCTACAGTGTGGCCTATTTTTGGGGAGGGGGGGGGGGGGGGGAATCAATAGAAATAGGAGTAGCAACTGAAGTGGAAGTGCAAGTAATAGTCACCTTGATTTCTGCAAAGACTTTTCATCTTCTGTCGGACCATCATTCACTTGTGTTTGTYGTGTTCTGACCTGGGATGTGGTATTCTTGGGTTGCTTGCTCCATACTGGAGGTTTCTAACATGCAAGAAAAAAAGACATTTGTTTGGCTTTCAAWTATTACAAGAAAGGCGGTTATGGAGCTTTCACTGGATGCATAGGTTTTTTGAGGGGAATATATTATAGACGAGAGTCCATCAATGAGGTGTAAAAATTCCTAAAGCGAATTTGTAGGGAAAATTKCGCAATAATGAAAACTTACATAAAATTGAAGGTCAGTATATGAACCAGTATTTAGAAGGAAATGATGGATAAAATAAATTAATGTTTTTCTCTTAAACCTTTTTRATATCAGCTGATCTGCTCGTCTTAGCTGCTCCACTGTCCTTACGAAACTGCYGCTCTTTTCGAAACAACTCAGCCTTCAAATCTACTATCTATAATAACAAAATACAGCAGAAGCTAAAACTATTGTAATTTTCTATCAAAGATAAAAGAAAACAGGATTTGTAAAATAGATTTACCGAAGTCTCATCAACTTCCAACACTTTCTTGGTCGCCATCTTGTTTTGTTTTGGAAATCCGCTGRCCAGCTGTTATTTGCAAAAGACACTCGCATTGTATTGTGGGTAGAAAGATGTTAGGGTCACTTCCGGAAAATATTCCGGATTTATTTATTTATTTGTCATTTTAAGGAATATTGTATTRAAAGGCTAGTTCTCCTACGTTTCCTACAGTGTGTTTAAGAGGCTTGATAAAGCCTTCAACAGTCTGTAGCCTCTCTCACGTGACCTTAAACAACTTACTAGCAAAGCGATGCATTCAATCGACAGTGTGAGTATAGAAAGTTGCAATAAACAAAAAACAAATCTATATAAAAATATCTTAGCAAAGCGCGTCACTTTTTGATATATGTATGAAGGCCAAATATAGCGAAACAACCAGTGGCGCCAAATACCATGGTTAAGTTACTATAACGTTGCTATGGAAACCTGGTATTTTTAGCTCCCCTTATGGCCCCTTTACGTGTTTCATTGACAGCCTGGAGTATCAAAATGTATTACTTTTTTTCTAAGAAATAGAAAGTTGATATCTCGAAAAATATATCTCGAAGCATAACTGTCTTTGCGCCACGTGTGATGTTGTGAGAGGTAAGTACCACGCATGCGCAACAGGTTGACATTGTTATTAATATATCACCTGGTGCTATACGACTCACCTTTACCAGTTTGTGAGTCTACAGAACAACTACATTTCTATGAATTTGCACAATTCACTATGAGTGAAGTTAGAAGACGAAAGATCGGAGCTCAAAATAATAATCACAAAAAAGAAAATGTTGAATCAGATAGCACCAAAATCAACAAGGCAGGACATGGTAGMTACATAAATCTCCTAGCTGTACTTGAAGTTGTGTTTGGTCTGCTGATCGCGGTTGCTGTAGGCTACAAATATGCTCTGTACATTAAAGAATTGCACGAGAACGATATGTGGTTCTCCAATATCGGGGTAAGTAGTGAATAGTGAATTTAAACTGGGTAAATTTTTTAACCCCATAAGGTGATCAAAGRATGTGACATAATAATATCCGCTATATATGATAACAAGATGTTATTTATTTTATATATAAAAGCTTATAGAACCAAAAAGAGTAATAGTAAAGAAAAAAGTCTGATTTGTTGAATACGATAAGTGCAAAAAATCATCCTATTTTTTAAATTCAGTCTTCTATAAATCGGTTTCTATGAAAAACTCCACGGATCTTAATTTTAATCGTTCATTATACACTGCTGGTTCAATGTTGACATTATCACAGTACTTCTTTTGACCTTCTAATCGTTATTAATTCTTACTAGCTAAATTTTGATCGTTCTTTAAAATATTTGATATTTCTGTAATTTCTTGATCTGAGGGGGCTTATAACTCTTCAATTTAATACGAGAGGCTTTGGCTGAGGAAGAGAAGCTCAAAATTAATAAACAGCTATTAACAAAGTGAAGTTATATTATTTACATAACGTACAACGGCTTCTGACAAGTAAATCCCATAGCTGGTGTTTGTTTTTAATTTACAAAATTAACAATAGATCCTATAAGCTTCTGTTGTCTTTTATCTCAATCTATTTCCATCACCAAATTTGCTAGATATTAGGTTACTGTTCCACTGAAAGGAATGATTAGCTTATTATGTGAAAATGTGGGACAATTATATTTTGATGTGAATATCACAGCTGTAAAGACATAATAGAGGATATAAGTCATCTTAATTATTGTAGAAATGTAATTTGTATGCCAAAAGTGTACATCATTTATAATCTACTGAAATATTACATACTATTGCCTAGTTTTAACTTCAATTTTATATAAAATATGATGATAGAAAAAATATATACTTTGATATATTTGATACTTCATTGTGAGACTGGTTGCTATGGTAGCACAGGTTAAATTACATGTCAAAGTGATTGTTGTTTGTTTACTTTGGTTTCTTACAGCAAATAAAACGTGAAATATCATTTCGTACAGAGTCTGGCTTGTATTTTTCATATTACAAGCAACTGGTATTGGCACCAACAATATCGCAAGGTATATTTGAAGTAAATATTGAATGAAAGCCAATCAATGAAATATCTCGTTAAAAAAAGAAGCCACTTGACTACTTTTTTTACTAGAGATATATTCTTATACAAGTTTTAATATATTGATTGTTTCTGAATCAAAATTATTAATTTTCAAAATAAAGATTATCGCAGTGTTTGGTTAATAATAATTTTGAGTATTGCATATACTATATTCACAGTATTTTTATCTAGTAACACAGTATTAGTAACGCAGTATTTTTTTCTAGGGCTTTATGATCTTACCCATGATAATGCCACAGAACATCTAAGAACTATTAATATTTTGGAACGATTTAATGTTTACCAAGAGGTTATTCTGGCTGTACTATACAGAATCTTACCTTTTCAGGTATGTAAATTTGTTACTAGCAATGAYGACTCTTTTTCCCTCATAAAATCTTTTATGTAAAAAGCCAATCTTTTGGGCATCCTGTGGAGAAATACCAAAGGTAACCCATGTCTTCTTTTTTGTAGGATACTTATGAATATGTTTATTTTTACATTGACACCATATTTGGTCTTCATGGATTATACATGGTTGCTTTGTTTGTATCGTCATGGATACTGAGTGGTTCATTCTTAGCTGGTCTCCTAGCAACATGCTTTTTTATCTTTAACAGGTGAGTATATGTGAGAAAATACATATAATGTCTTGCTTTCATATTAAAAGTTTAATCTTTTGTTTCCTTAATTTTTAGGCATGACACAACCAGGATTTCCTTCACCATGCCACTCCGTGAAAGCTTTGGCTTTCCATTCTTATTTTCCCAAATTGCATTCATAACTTATTACCTGAAAAGAGATATCTCAAAAACAGCCGAGGTAAATTTCATAAGATGAAAGTAGAAGCATAGAAAGTCTGTGGTAAGAATTGACCAGGAAGGACAGTTTCTTAAATAGAACTATGTAGTTTGACGACCAATGTAATATCTACTGGATATAGCTATCCTTTATTATAAACCTGTTCATCGATCCTCRTAATGTTTTCAGAGTTTTCTAACTATCTGGTACAATATATCCTCAGGTGATATGCATTTTCTTCATATTCTGCTGCACGTTTTTCTTCACGCTTGTCTGGCAATTTGCGCAGTTTATCTTGTTGCTGCAGAGCATGACCTTCTTTGGAGTTTATGCACTGGGCTTTGCTCCAAAAACAAAGGTTGGTATATTGTTCCTATATACAGTACACTGTTATCATCACCATACAATTATTGTCATAATATTTTGTCATCATCATCATTAATCAGAATCTGCATCACCATCATCATCAGTCATTATTATCTTCACTACCATGCCATCATCATCAACACCTTTATCATTATCATCACCATTGCCATCACTACCAACATCAATCATCAATCCTTACCATCATCACCATCATCATTACCATCATGAACACCATCACCACCATCATCATCATAATCATCATTGCCATCATCACTATCATCAC
>NW_022260279.1:144536-165139 GCF_009602425.1 Actinia tenebrosa | reverse complement strand
AAAGGAAGCAAGGAAGCAAGGAAGCAAGGAAGCAAGGAAGCATGGAAGCAAAGAAGCAAGAAAGCTAGGAAGGAAAGAAGGAAGGAAGGATAGAAGGAATGAACCCACACTCACTCAATTTGGTCATGATTTTTCCATTTCAGACCACGTGTCATTACCTTGAGTATTGTTTCTTTGTCTAAAAGAAACGCTTAAGAAGATTCTTATTCTCTGGAGGATGACACATGGTCTAAAATGGGAAAACACAACGCCAATACAAGCTGAATAGGTCTATTGGGAGGATACCAACTGTTTGATGTTACTATTTCTAGGTTGTCATGCGGGTGGAGTCCGATGAACACATTTTCAAGTTCGTAAAAGCCAAGTTAGGTTTTGACATCGGAAGGTCAGTGTAAAGGTCAAGCCTTACTAATTGGCACGTGGATGAGAAGCATACACTCTCAAATGGCTTCCGCGTTCAAGGATGTAATTGGATAGTTTGCGTTTTCTTGCGTTATGATTGGCCTAAGCTTGAAACCATTTGAGAAACAGGGTACCGAATACTACTTGAACTCTGCGCGAATTTGTGCGCCCTTTTCCTGCTTGCATGTGCGCGTGTAGTTTCTCAGGACTCTTTATTTTATACCATTCCTCAGTAGAGCCAAAATTCCTTCCATCCTTAGCAAATACCATAAGGAATAAGACAACGCATCGATAAATCTCTATTGCTCGTCTTTTTAGGGATTTCGATGGATTGCTGTATCTTTGCGAAGCTGCTTTTCAAATGTTGCCCTTGGATACGTACCCTAGACTCACTAAAGGCGTTGTCTTTCCTTGTTACATCATATCTCTGGTTATTGTGCTGCAAATTCTGGCCTATACTGTTTTCTCTAACTGGAGGTAAGGATTGTAACCAAGAATCTTCTTTTTCATTACCAGGCAATAGAATGATCTCAGAAACCGTGTCTGCAAAATCCTACAAACTCATTATTTTATTACTATATTTATTTATTTATTCTGTGGCGTCTGCTTTTTCCCAAGCAAAAATGATGACGACAAAGATAAAATTACGAAAGCCCCAAAGTCCGCCCTCCCCTCCCTGGATCTGAATGATCAGCCAGAATTGGTCTACAACACTATCCAGACTGTTCTCTTTGGTATCATGGCCGTATCGACTCTACGCTTCAAGTTTCTGTGGACACCACACATGTGTATGTATGCGGCTGGCGTGTTCTGTCATCAAGGATTCTGGAGATTCCTCATGAGCAAGATTGGTATTAAACCAGCTATTGTAAGTGTTACTATGGAAACACTCGCTTTTGTCTTTCCTATGCCTCCTTGTTTCAAATACTTTCATTCTAAAAACTAAGATTGATGATTTATGAAGATTTTTTTTTTCAACAGAATAAAGTACTGAGTCACTCCGTACCTGCAATCTTGATAGCCTTACTGCTCAGCCTGGTAGGGAATAATTTCTTTTTAATAACACTAACTTATACTTGTGGTGCAACAACATGACTCAAAATCCCTCGAGATATAAATAACAATGAATCAGCCGCCATGTTGGTTGATCTAACAAGAGAAGCTATAGTCAACCAACATGGCGGCTATGACGTAATGCAACCCAAGAATTGTTAAATTTGTCCAACTAAACCTACGACCGCTAAGACCTTGAACGAGAGAGTCTGCCACCATTGTCTATCGATGAATACTTAGTAGATTAAGGATTTAGGATCATTTAAGTTACTAATTGTTTTTCAGCGACTACCCAAAGCTCTTCAGGAGCTCGCAGAACTGAAGGAGTTCCACGATCCCGATACAGTACAGCTGATGAACTGGATAAGGTATATTAGATAAGGTTTAGTCCCTTTGCATCTCAGAAAGACAAGCGATAGACTGGTATCAATCAAGATGATATCACTATTCATCCAATCAATTGCAAAGACACTAACACTGCACGGCACGGTATATTTTCACAGTCATACAACGTCTGCTCTATTAAAGTAGCAGTAGTTCACTGGCCTGAAATCAAGATAAAATTACACAAATCAAGCTCCACAACAGTAACTCCCTTTCAACTTATACTCCAACCACAGCACACGCTGCGAGTTATTCATCCCCTATCGACTTAGATTAGCCCAAGATCTTGATACTCGAACTAGCTTGTAAATAATGTTTTGTGTTTGATGTGATTGACATGCCGCAGAGCTGAAACACCCCCTGGTTCATCATTTACTGGCAGCATGCAGCTTCTGGCTGCTGTGAAGCTGTGTACGGACAGACACATCACCAACCATCCTCATTATGAGAACAAGTTCCTCAGGGAGAGAACAAAACAGGTAAAGTTTTCTATACTTTGCTTTAATGCGTTCATGAACACCAGTGTCTCACCGAAAACGCATCGAAAGCTCAGCATCAACACTTGCGTTTTCATAGCGTTCGCACTAGAACGATCAAAAACGCAGATACGACACCATCATCTGCGCATGCAGGAAAGAAAAAACAGATATACCGGTGTGAATGACGTCAGCGTTTTCAAAAGCCTCCGTTTTCGCCGGTCCACACTAATGCGATACTACAATAGGCCTCTGTTTTCAAACGTCTCCACTCTGGGGAGTCTTTTCAAATGCATGCGTTTTCGATCGTTTTAGTGTGCCGGACGTAAGGTCAATACGCATGAACTAGGCCTTGATTTAATTGGCTGTGGTAACATGAGCTTTGAATTCACTTTACTGACGTTTCACTGCAGGTTTATCAAGTTTACGCACGCAGAAAACCACAGGAAGCCCACTCAATACTGAAGAAACACGGCGCCGACTACGTCATATTGGAAAACAGCATATGCTTCTCCCGTCAGCCTTCAGGCTGCAAACTCAAAGATATTTTAGACATGGATAATGGTCACGTGATTGAAGGTGGCCAACCAGAGCCAGGCTTGACATTTACTAACGTTCCTCGTTTTTGTGAAGCCATAAAATACGATCAAAAGAATTTTGCTCGATACTTTAGGAAGGTTTTTGAGAACCGAACTTTCTATTTGTATAAAGTGTTATGACGGCTGTTGTAAACGTCTGCGGCCTGTATATTAGCTAGCCATACTAGTTTTGGTGCGTAGTGGGTTTCTATATTTTAGAGAATAGCAAAATGCTCAGTAATGTAAAGAAAACATGAAAACGTTTGCGCAACACGAAGAGAGTAATAAGTAAGGCAGTAATAAACGTATAATAATAGTTTCACTGGGTGCTTGACTCTTAATCGCCCTTTCTTCCTGTCTAAACTTTCTTCCAAAAATTGTAATTTCTATTTGGTTCTTGGTGAGACACCCTCCCTCAACCTCTAGTTTGTTAGAATTATAACTATAAATAAATATAATTTGCAGAACAGTATTAATTTCTTTTCTAATACAAAGTCTATTTAAATAAAGAAATATCATTTGTTCGTCAATTACCCCTTCCATGTACCTGGTTTTCCCTTCAAAAGCACCGACAAGGTAGCGCATTTATTGTTGAAAATGCTAACATTACTCGAAGTAGTCTTGGTTTTTATAGAGGGAGGGATATCCCTTTCTAGTAGTACCTTTTCTCCCACATATTGCTCTTGCTGTAAAAACTCTAAATGTTGCTATCTCAATAATTTTGTTCCAGTGTTTTAAATTCAAAGACCATTTGACCTGCGTCTGAGATCCGTGCCTCGGTACGCGTACCCTCGTCCCCACGCCTCCTCTATCGTCATAGCCGCGTAGTCCTCAGTTTGACAGCTGTACTATTTATATTTCATCGTTTAGTATTTTTGAGAGAATTACACGGATTTTGAGAGTAAATCTGACTATGATCCTTAATAATCGTTAAGAGTCGATCATAAATCATCGTTTGTGTATATCTCTAGTCTTATCAGTATTATTTTCGCTCCATATTTCGCAAGAGCGATAAAACTTCGAGTCCATATGAAGATTGAAGACAAAATGGCTGACGATGTTCAAGACACAGAAATGACTGAAGATGTTGACTTTGTACCTGAATATCACAACGAATCCTGCTGCTTATCTATTACTAATGTACCTAGCACTGTGTTTGAAAACCAAGATTTAAAGGTGAGCTCTTGAAAAGCGATGAATATTTGAGTTTGTTTTGTGTGGCATGTCTGACAGTCGATCAGTCAACAAATCTTGCACGACTGATATTAAAATACCTCATTACCCTTTTCTCTCATAACACGATACTCGTAGTTATATGTCCCCTCAAAATTACTACTATTACAATAAAATATTCTATTACACCATATTAATTAAAATTAGCTTACTTTGATATCTTGTCGCTTTTATGACGCTTTTCCAGGTCGAGTTCAACCAGCTGTTCCTGGCATTTGATGAAGCAGCTACAGTATCATACTTTAAGAGCTTCCGTCGTGTCAGAGTTACGTTTAGTAGCAGTGAACTTGCTAGTGAAGCAAAGCTTGTTCTGCATGGATGTAAATATAGAGGGACTGAACTAGGGGTCTACTTTGTACAGGTAAATTGTCTCTGCCTATATGTAAGCTCTCTTATATTCTATTGAGAACTGTACCTGCAACTGTACTATGCCATTTACCACTTTTTATGCACTATTCTAAAAGAAAGCTTACTAGCAATCCCGAATTTACTTGACTGACCATGAAACAGTGGTTTGAAGTTGAGACTGAACTTGATTCTTTTATTCATCAAGTTCAACCTCGACTTGAAACCATTGTTTTGTGACCAGTCAAGCGAATTCAGGATAGGTCTATTAAAATATTCAATTGCCCTATTTCACTATGAYGTCACTGCTTGTTTATGTGGGGGATAGAATTGCCAACTCCAATAGAAAATTCAACAAAATTTGCTCCTGTCGAAACCGGTTTAATCTAATAAAATGGCCTGGTTTTCTTCAGATATAATGTGTGTTAATATGTACTAAAAAAATATTCTGAGCATTTGCTGGCTATTCTACTTCTCTTCATGGATTGATATGGGTTTTAGAACAATTTTCGGTGAATTTGCGTTGATTTGACCCCCTCCGACGACCATGATCCTTTGCGTTTAAGCAATAGATTGTTTTGATGTGACGTCATAGTGAAATAGGACAATTGCTAGTAAACTTTCTTCTAAATATTTTGAAACTAGTTTTGCACTAGAGCAGAATTTTGAATTTATTAGAAAAACTCAGACTATGTTCATACCATGATGCCGCAATCTTGATATTGATGCATCACACATTCTGATTGGATCAATGAGAAATGACCAGATGCATGTGATTGGTTTGATATATGTTGTGATGATGTAATGAGGTTAAGGTGCATCACCATGACAACCTTACCTTTAAAGGAATCAAGGGTAGCATAGCATTAGTACATGTACACACACTCTCACACCTCTGGGTTGGTCTTGGAATCAATTCCTAAACTTGGCATCAAGGGTGGATCCAGGAATATGAAAAAAAGGGAGAGCTGGAAAAAGTTTAGTTAGACTTTGAGTTAGACGGCTATGCAAAATAAAACCAGACAAGATCTCAGAGGGCATATAAAGTTGCAAGGGAATTTTGAAAAATAAGATGATTTTCAGAAATCTTATTTCCTACATTCTGGGGYGGGTATCTAAATCTGCCCATTAGCATCACAAGCCTCTCCTTTGATTCAGGGCTTGTTCTCCAGTTGTCCTTCTTCTACAAAACCCAATCACCTAAATCCAATTTGACCTGCGAGTTAGCCGTGCCCTGACGTAGATCGACCTAAAGGTTGTTTCAAAGTTCAAAACAATTTTAAAAGTTTGACGATAATTATGTCTTCTTTGTATCAGAGTAATCCATGTTCATCTAGTGGTGAATCATCGCAGCTTAAACCTCCTCCCTTAACAAAGCAGTTTCTCATATCTCCACCACCATCTCCTCCAGTTGGCTGGGAACAAACACATGAAGCAAGTCCTATAATCAATTACGACCTACTTACGGCAGTAGCAGCCCTAGACAAATCTGAGCCATATGAGTTGCACCCCCCTGATACCGATGCTCCTAGTATTGTTGTTCATTTGTGTGATGAGGAGGAGGAAGTTGAAGTTATGGATGAAGATGGAGAGAAACCATTCCATCCATTGAAATGCTTACCAAGAGAAGCTGTACAGACACGCCGACCCAATAATTATAGCTAATGATATAATTGTCATAGATTTTGATGTATATTGCAGAATACTAGTGTAACATCCTGTTACAAGACTTATAAAACATACAGAGTTCTTAACAGGATGGATTGAATTTTGAAGTTATTTAAACTCATCTCAAAAATTTAGAGGCTTCCAATTGAAACTTCATGGTTAGGAATGGCTACAGCCTAGAGATGTCTGAAAGATCTTACCATTGTCTTAAAAGACTTGCCAGTTATGGTATTCTTCGATTGCACATTACGTCATTGCGGCCATGTTGTTGCCATTTGAAAAAAAGATTTCTCATTAGCATCAGTTGTTAATAGCACCACAATGGCTGCCATGTTTTTGTCTTTTGACTCCCTTGAGAATGCTTGCAACCCATCAGTACCAATAAAAAAAATCTTAGCAAAGTTACTGTTGTTAGCAGTGAATATTTTATGTGAATGAATGTGAATATTATATGATAACTTGTTAAAACTACTGTATTAGAGTACAAATACTAAATGTGTGAAATAGTTATCACTATTTAGTAGTTAATAGCACTAATTAAACAAAAGAAAACAATAGAATAAGCATGAGATAACAGTACTATTTAGTGATATTTATGTTGCACACWTTTAGTGTTTGTACTCTAGTGTTTGCTGGAATCCCAAATATATTAAGGTATAAATTATGAAGCTTCAATGATTTTTGTTTTCACATATCTAGTTCAATAATAAAGTATTTTGACATTAAGGGTGTGAAAAATAATAAAATCCAAAAAATAAATAGATATTTGATTTTGATGGAAGACTTAGGTCAGATTTTAAAAAAAATGGAAAGTAACTAAATATAACAGTAATTCCTTCATTCCTTTTAATCAAATCATGTGCTCTTCTGATGATGAACAAGGTAAGATGCATCACTGGTAGCAGCAAATACAATTTCATGTAATGAATACTCACGACAAAAGCTTTTTTATTGAGGTGGAGTGAAAAAAATGGCAAAAATGACTTTCTTCTACAAATCCCATACTTTCATTCAGATTCCCTTTTCATGATTGAATAATAATGACAATGTATATTCATGTAGCCTGCATTAGTGTCCCACCCCTTGGGTTGCTATGCAGGGAAATTTATGCCGCTGATAGCACAAGATAATAGAGTGTTGGAGGTTCCAGGCTGGCCACACCAGTTGGATTCATAAGACTGCCACTTTACTCCATTATTTCAGTTAACACGATTTCCCTGTTTTCAGAAAAGCAAATAAGTTACGCTAAGAAAATTAAAAGCATCTGCAAGATTCAATTAAACCTTTGAATCATTTATTTGACAGCTGTCGATCAAAATAAATATTTCATAAGAAGTAAGGCTTACCATTGGCTGGTTTATTTTCCATCATTAGTAGATATGTAAACAAAATCAAATTTCTAATGGTCCGAGTTAGTTTTTTGTCATCAACAGAAACCAAAAACCCCAATGTCTTGGGCTGGGCTTTCCAGGCTGTGTTGGTTGCATAATTATGAAAAATGGACAAAAGAGATTTCGTCAAGAGCTTATTTTTTCTTTGCTAATCTTCACAAGGCTGGGCAATACAGGATGCTTACCAACACTACTCCCTCACCCCATGCCCCTCATATTCCCCCATGGATCGCTGTGCTTTTTTTTTTCAATTAAGCAACTTCAAATTCAAGACATCTTTTTATTTGGAAATTTTCACCACTAGTTTAAACATGAGACACCGTGTAGACAGTGCCAAGTGCCAGGTAAAAATAATCATGTTTGTGAACAAGTGTTTTCCATTTAATACTAGATCTATGTGTATAAAATCTTTCTGTGTGTATTTACATAATCACTGATCTTAAGGCTTTTAAGCTTAACAGATCAGATAAATTTTTGGTATAAATTACTACCAGTATAAATCAAATATTCTATAATCATGAATTCACATATTCTATTTGTCAAATATATAACTCATTTCTAGCTCAATGTTACTGGTCCAAATGACCCACAGGCAAGGCAAAGATTTGACCAAATAAGTTCCAATTGTGACAGCCCAGTGTAACTAATAACTCTTTTTGCAATCTCTGTCATTAAGTCATTTTGTTCTAACAACCTAATTAATAAAGTATAATCTTTAGAAGTGCATTTCATGAGTGGGAAACATATGGTACTGACTCTCAGCGGGGACATGGCACAAAATGCCTGAACATTGAAATTATTTCCATTGCAAATCATACCAGGGCTTAAATATCAGCCAGTCAGTTGCCAGTTAAGATTTACTGGCCAAATAATTTTAAGCTTGGTTATACTGGCTCAACATTTTTGATCAAAATGGCACTAGGCAAAGATTGAACCAGTACCTTGTCCAATGACCAGCTATTATTGTAAGCCCTGCATTTGAACACAATATGTAGTTACAGACGTGGTAAGATGTAGTACAGCTAGATTATAATTATGAAATTTGCGATATCGCTTCCCACTCATACAAAAGTTACTCTAATGTACAGAAGAACTAGCAGCCTCTTGGTTTACCCACAAGCCACCAGTCATTCGGGTAGTGGTACTTCTGTAGTTCTATCTTCCCGTGGGGTATAGAGATATTACTATAACCAAACTTAATCTCAGGCATTGGTAAGTTAACCAGTCGAGCTGGAAACATATGGAAGTGTCTGTAATTAACGAAGAAGAGGTACGCCTCCCATCCTGTGCGGTGCATCCATCCACTATTGTAAAAGTCTCTGTAGACCATGATATCTCCCCTAGCTGTATCTCTGGTTACACGATAAAATCCAAACCGATTGGAGTAGTAACATTTGATTCYATATGCTTTGAATTCATTGATGATTTCCTCGTCAGAGTGTTGAATGATTTCATTGTATAAAACACCAAAATCAAAGTCATTATCCCATGGTAGTGGAGCATTATATCGCAGTCCTCCCCAAAGGCTACCAAGAAATAAATAAAACAAATTAAAAATGAGCACTCTATTAAAAAAAGGTTAAATAAATAAAACTTTGTATGATGCACATTACAGGCATGCCATGTCTTAGCATTTTCATTGGCTAAGCAATGATCTTTAATGCAGTGATTCAAAAGCTGTTATCATCCATACCATGACAATGCTGTGACAATTCACGGTCATACAAAGTCTGCTCTCAAATGAACTACCTTATTATAGGAAATTAACACTTCACCCATTTAACGTGAATTTCGAAAATTCACGTTAATTTAGGTTGCAATAATTTCCTTTAACGTTAATTAAAACATACATAATAAAGTTGGATGTTAATTTAAATAACACTATTTTAAATTTTTATCCAAAACTCAAAAATCTCATTAAATAATGTCAAAYGACCTGCAACGACAATGTATCCTCCAAGTCTATCTCACTGTGCTACCATTCATTTACTTGATCCCTACGTTTAGAGGATATTTACTAACTTTAGGTTACCTTATCACGTTAGTCGTATGTTATGCCACGTCAAAGACTGACTTTGCAGCTGTTAATAAAGTTTTGTTTTGATTTGTTGTTTGGCTTATTTGATCACATTAATTTCCTTCCTTTAAGAATCATTAACCCCTTTTCGCATTAATTTCCTTCATTTGAGAGCATTTTCCCCTCTGAATCGCGTTAATTTAAGTCACATGCTATGTGTCCAAGCTTTAATTTCTTTAGGAACTATTATAGTCATCAGCCAATCAAAGGCAATTAAATGTTTCTAAGACACAGCAGTTTTTCACAATATATCTAGATCAACACTAGGCAATGATTGAATTAATATGAATTGTAATCATCTCTTCAAATCACACCACTGGTGAAGGCTGTTGAATTGAATTATTCACAGATTTTCCTGGTGTTTTTATTTTCTTTTTTTATTTTCAAACTTCTTTTTGTGATATTAAAAATTACATGAGTTCAAAACTTCGGCAAATCTATTCTTCCATGAAAATTGAAAAGCTTTTAACCATAACGGAGTGATATTGATGCAGCTGGCTTACTTCTTCACTTTAGATGCAATTGTTCCTGAAATTGTTATAATATTACCATAACAACATGCTGTATGCGCGGCAACCTATTATGCTATAAGAATCCTAGATAGAATAGAATAGAACACCTTTATTTATCCATGATAATGATTAAAGCTTAAAGCTTGTGGGGTCGTGCGTTTACAGCCACATTTACAGATTACAGCCACACAGACCGTGTCAGTGTGAACTGATCTACTGCAGAATTAGAGCACTTTTCAATAAAATCATACAAATTGCTGTTGCGACAAAATAGAATTTTGGTGGATATCAATAAGTGTTTCCTTAATTATTGTAGGAGCCCTTGGAATTATTTCATAACGCTGAGTATTTTATGCATACTATCRGACAATCTAATATTATATTATCGAATTCTTGTCTGATGTAGGCAAAATTAATAAGATTTGAACATTGAAAAAATGAAAGGAAGTTATTACTGAAAGTAAAAGTTTTATCAGCTGTTCTAAACTGTGTCCACAATTTTCATACTGATGAATATAATAATAATAAGAGACTGAAAATCGTTTCTAGATTTAAAGATCACATATTTTTCTTTAGTTAAAGCTGCTAAATGTTTTCTTTTTTTCAATAATTTTCACTATTTTTAAACAAAAGAATCATGATTTTAGCGATTGTGATAACCAGAGGTTGTTTTGATTTGGCTTATTTGTATTTAACTTCGAACTCAAACATCATCAGCAATCGTATAAAAAAAGATTATGAACACGTAGCACTAAGTTAAAAAATCACATTTCTTTTCTCTTTTCGAGTTTGCTAATAAAGCTTAATTAACTTAACCTTATTATTCAAAAACTATTCGAAATGGACTCGAGAGAAGACAATACATGATACATGTATGCAGAAAATAGGGCTGTAAATCAAAATAATTTTTAAAATGCTTAAATAAATTGCTATGAGTATCGCTCAACAATGAAAATTATCCAGTACTATGATGATCAAAGTGGAAAATGTCATTTAATATACCATAGAAATATGCGTACAGCAATAACTGAAGCGCGAATTATGTACAAAAATACTACACGATCGTTTAGCTTTGACTTAACTAAAAACTAGTACGATTAACTGAGAGTGTTTATCATTTATATGACAACGTATTTAAGTTCTAGAAGTGGTTTTTACTAACCTTCCATAGGCAAGAAAATGATGAATGCCCAACTTGTTCAACACGGTGCTTGTATCTCTCGTTAGTGCCAGCAAATCGTCCATATTTTTCTTCGGAGTCATACACGGTTCATTTGTGTTTCTGCTATACCAAGCGAAGTTATGAAGGCTTATCTTGTAGTAAATAACTGATATAACAACGAAGGTTAAGATCGAGACGGAAACACGGCATATAATCGGGGGTTTGTTTGTCCTGTTGGTCAATCGTTGATTTCGCCACATCTTTATACCAAAAATCCTTTTGAAGGAATGTCCAGGCAAAATAAGATTCTCTTGACCTCGAGCAATTGTAAAGGACCGTTTTGGAGCACTTGCGATGCTACTACAGCCCGTAAATTATTAGTAAAGACATCGTATTTTGAATACGGGCCGGACGTAAAACAAACAATGTCTCCTCACCAAACACAACGAAGAAAGGGCAGAAGGAAAGCGATCTGTCGCTCACCAGGGAATAATCGAGAGACTTCCGAAACTTTAACGAACATAGTCGGGAAATTATGGGGTCGTTATAATCGAGGACTAGACTATAGGGAAAAAGTTCAGGAATAACTCAACCTTATTCAATCTCCGAGGAATAAAGGATGCGTAAACTTTTAGACAGGATTTCTTTTCTTTTCTTTTGGATTAGAACACTTCTCCATGTAAGACGAGGGATTTCCGAACTTTAACGAAGGCAGTCGGGCAATCATCGGAACATCTAAAAGGAAAGTATTTGTTCCCAAATCAATCAACATGAAGAAAAAATAATGGCTGAATCGAAATGGTTCACAAAATCTTTAGGAAAGCCTACAATTAAAAAAAAAAAAGGAATGGGAAATGTTGAAAAAGCTGTAAAAAGCTTTAGGAAAATTAGGTCATTAAAATCGGGAATATTCCAGAGTTCCCTGGCTTACTCAAGTTACAAATGCCTTCATAAGCACAAAGATATCTACTCTTTAATAAAATCCACTTATTTACAAATCGTTCCTTAAATGGTTACTTATAAAACAAAACAAACAATTTCTTCTCTAAAGCTCTTTTACAAGTAAAACACTTTATATAATGTACAAACTATTCTAAAAGTGTCCTACATCAATAGGCTTGGCCTCATCATCTTTGACAACGACACTAACTCTCTCTGATAAAATATCGTCCATGTTACCTACAGATTGCGCATCTTTGAGTCGTGCCATGTGATGTCGTTGCTCGGCACTATCGATCAGGGACGTCCTTCTCGTCTGTGCTTCTTCAGGATTATGGCTAAACGACCTTCGTAAGAGATTTGAGTCAGGTTGTGTGCGAAGGAAGTTGCCTGACCCTGGGAAAGTTGAGTTTAGATTGGTGTTGTTGGTAGTAACGTTGCGTCTAAAACTGTGAGATCTTATAGTTGAAGCTACTGTCGAGCCTGCTTTGATTCCTTTCTTGATGGCTTCTTTGATGCTGCGAACAACCTCACGTTTTTCTGCTGTCGTTCTGAAAGGCGAGACGAATATAAGATGGTAAATGATGATCAGAAAAGAAGAGAAATTATGATTATTAGTTGATGATCGTGATGATGATGGTTAATATGTTTGATGGTGATAATGGTGATGATAATGTGTATATCATGAATTCGATGATGATCATGATGATGGTAATGATGATGATGATGGTGATGACGATATGATGATGACGATGGTGTGGTGATGATGATGGAGGTGATGGTGGTGGTGATGATGATGATGGTGGTGGTGATGATGATGATGATGATGGTGGTGGTGGTGATGATGATGATGGTGGTGGTGGTGGTGGTGATGATGATGATGGTGATGGTGGTGATGATGATGGTATGACGATGATGATAGTGGTGATGATGATGATGTGATGATGAGATGATGATGACGATGATGAAAAATAGCAATGTTTAATGCTAGCAATAATCAGTTTCAAGGTAACACTAGAAACCCTTACTTGCTGGCGAATAAATAAGTACATTCTTGTCTTCCCAGCTCTGTTGTGTCGCTAATGTTGACAAGCTCCCAAGATTGTAGAGTTTCTAAACAAAAATATTAGAAGATACACAATGATCAGTCCCTCCTCTCCTCTCCTCTTATTCTATATACACAATAGTGCTTACCATTTGTAGCCCAACAATGATCCCGTAGAACGAGAGACGTCACTGGAATTAACGTTCGAAATTTTACTTCCTCCGATGTTTTTAATGACGTACTCTGTAAATAGTTCAAAAAAAATAAGGCTGTCAAGGAAAGTCATTAAGTGTCATCTTGCCGGCTAGTAGACGTCAGCAAAGAAGAGAAAAGCAAAGAAACCGACATTTTCGTGTCGTCACGCAACGCTCACTCTCCTACGTAGGGGAGTGAGCGTTGCGTGAAAACACTAATGGAGGCTGCATGACTAAGAAACCTACGTAATTGTGATTCTTACTTTTTCCTTTTTCCTCGATTTTACTTCTAGGTGGATCAATATGACAATTTTTTCAAAAACTGCAACAAAGAAAGAATGTTAAATTATAAATAATTGCAATGATAACACAATAAAGATTCTCTTATCAAATAAAAATTTTTAATCTTTATTTTTCGCAAACTTTCAGTATAATATTACTAGATATGATTATTAAAATAAAAATTGTAGGTTAAAAGATGCAAAACCGACGTAAAAAACGTTTTGCGATCCGAAGATCCACTTAATCGACGTCCAGTCCAGTCCATCTATGATCGGTTCCGGATTTTCCAAATTTAAAAAAACCCTTAAAATTCAGAATCTAGAAGCATAAATCAAATTTTAGAGGTTGGACATGTTTTTTCTTTACATTAAGATTGAGCATGCTCTATCAAAAGCTGCAAATTCGACGAAATGTTTTTGCGATCCAAAGTCCAGTCAATCGTCGTCCAGTCCAATTTCGCAGCGCAAAAATCAATTCATTTTTCCCCATATGCAAAGACTGATTTTTATATCTTCAAAGTGAAATATTCATCACCTGAATAAAAAACTAAAAACGGAGATACGATGCAATGTCAGCATCATCTGCACATGCGAAAAACAGAAGTGCAGGTGTGAATGACGTCCGGGTTTTCAAAAGCCTCCATTTTCGCTGTCCACACTAAGACGTTAGGCTTCCGTTTTCAAATGCTTCCACTCTAGAGAGCCTCTTCAAATGTACGCGTTTTCAATCGCTTTAGTGTGCGGGACGCCACGTTAAAACAAAAACATTGTGGACGGGGGACTTTGGAGTACATATAAAGACTGAATCTTCTGGTGAATTGACGGCAAATTATTTTAATATGAACCTATCAAATCTCACCAAATATATGCATAACAGAGTTCTTTTTGCTGACACGTGGAGTCGTAGGATTCTTTAGCTTGAGCGTACCACTACGAGGCTCGTCTGGACAATTCAACCACGTGACCTTCCCATGATGCAATAGTTTATCAATCATGACGTCAGACACCTAACCCAATAACAGATCAATAATTGAGAATTGATTTTACATGCGAATGTTAACATGCAGGTTCAAATATTACCTCAAAGCCGCCGAACTCTTCGACAACTTCATTGAAAAGCGGCGCAAACTTTTCGGTGATTCTTTGCATTTCATTGATGTGTGTGGCGACTTTCTCGACTGCTTCTACTGCATCTGAAAAGTCCACAGGAATCAAGAACATTAGCATATAACGCGCGCGCAAATAAAGATCACAAGATGAGGGTACGAAAAGCTAGTTTCCATGTATTTTTCATACCGAGAAGATTTTGGTATTCTTCTGTCTCCTTATTCAGCAGCTTGAGAATCGTTCTCATCAACAACGGGTAACGAAGAATTCTCTAAAAAATAGTAACAATAAATAAAGAAAAGAAACACACCAGTGCACATATTGCATGCGCATGTCTTAGTGCGCATACTCTGTAACCATGTCTCCTCGGTTGCGCATCTCCCAAAATACAGATAGCCTGGATCCGAGTCAACAACAGCAAAAATTCATACCTGTATAGGTTTGATGAAGTACGATTCAAGAGTTCCCGAATGTTGGTTCTTTGGATTACGAGCATCTAAGAAATTCCGAAGTTCTTGGTTTTGTCCTGTTGACAAAAGAAACAGACATGGGCTCCCTGTATCAAGTGTTCCATGTTGGGCTTTCTGTGTTGTAAGCAGGGCTCTCTGTGTCGTGAACTGGGCTCCCTGTGTTATGTATTTGACACCCAGTGTTGGGTGTTGGGTTCCCTGTGTTTCTTACCAGGCGCCAGCAGTTCTACAACTCTAGAATGACTTGAACAAAAAGCACTGTAAAGTTTGAAATGTTCTGTGTACTGAAGGAATAATTCTCCTATTGCGAGGATCACGTTCTGAAAAAGATAAAGAATCCACCAGATAAGAGACTTGTCATAAACTGACAGCAGAGGGGACCGGAGGTGAGGGGAGGGTGACAAAACATAAGTCCATATAGGGGTCGACGCCTTCAATTGAAGCAGGGGTTGTGCGATTTCTTTTGAAAACCTTGATCTCTCATGCGAATTCTCTAATAGTATTTTAGTATCTCCACATGCACGTTCTGAATCATAGACAAACAAGCAATTATGAATAATACAGATATGTGTATCAACCAATGATAATAAAGATACCTGGAATTGTTGGATTTCATCAAAGTCATCAAAACTAGTCTCTGAGTCGATGATATTTTCAAGCTCCTGCAGAAACTTTTTCTGGAAATCGAGGATCTCTTCAACTGTACTAACCAAAGCTTTGACCTGAAATAACATCATAATGAAATGTGAAAATACCTCAAGGTAATTAACACAAGAGGGGTAGGGAGAGGGGGAGGGTGAAACGAGACGCAGGAGGGTAGGGAGGGGGAGTTATAGGAGACAGGCAGCCCAAGAACAGGTTCCTTTATAATGATGACCTACCTCTGCTTTAGACATGAAGTTTTCATCTTTCAGAGGATCCAAATACCTGTTCAAAAGCAGCTTCAAATCCTTTAAAAAAATGAGAAAAATCCAATTGGATATAAACTTCGAGATTACACTTTTCACATAAAAGAACACAGAGGCTTTGGTGTCTCAGTAATTTGTCCAAGTTTCTCTATATAACTTTACAAGTTACTTTGGTTACTGTCTACCCAATGGCCCCACAGGTACCGCCCCAAATAATAAATAAAAGCCCATGCAGCCTCCCGTTCCCTTCTTATGAATCTATTTTGATTCCCATAGCTGCTGACYAAAATTTTTACGAGGCTCTGAGAATAGAATCGCAGTTACTGGATTCGCGCAAGGAGTACTAAACATTTTCAGTGTTGCACCTTGACGTAAGATCTCTCCGTGTCTACCAGTTCAACTATGACTTTGCGCAGTTTGTGAGCATCTGTTAATTGGATTACGGCTTTGGAGTCGTCTTCTGAATATTCCGTCCGCTGTCTACAAAATATTGTTACTTCCTCTGCTTGCTGGGGAGAAAAATAACATTCTATTATTATCACCATCACCATCACCATCACCATCACCAYCACCATCACCAYCACCATCACCATCACCAYCACCATCACCATCACCAYCACCATCACCACCACCATCACCATCACCATCACCATCACCAYCACCACCACCATCACCATCACCAYCACCATCACCATCACCATCACCACCACCATCACTATCACCATCACCATCACCATCATCCTGCATCAACAACAACAAATAATTGGAGTATTGTCATGCGCAACTAGCTTGAAGTAAGGAAGTCGTGGCCCAAACTCTCTCGTTCTTCAGAATCACCTGGTTACATACGTTATCATCATTGCCATTACCTGCAACAGTTCATCGACTGTTTTGCTCGATCGATCTGGATTCTGCTGGGTGGACGTTGTCTGAATAGAATCTACACTAAACACGCTGCCATCATCACCGTCATCAAAGTCCACTGAGAGTAAAATATAGGATAATTCCGATCAGATACTAGACGATTGAATGCGTGACAAAAGTAAACCCTCACCCCCAGGGATGGGGTGAAATGTCGTAGGTATATACTTACTGAGGGGAGGGGGGACAATCATATCACTCAGGTCTCCATATTCAATATTGTCACTAAAACAAAAACAATAATCAGAACTGGTTAATAATATTTATGGGTTCCAGATTTCTCTCTGTATCTTCCATCGGGTTGTGAGACTGGGTACGAGACACGATTCCAGGACACTCACTGGAACCGAATTCTATTTGGGTGCAATGCTTAACAGTCTTACTCTTTGAGTAGTAATTCTTTCTTTACCTTTCAAATATTTGGTCCTACCTTAGCTTGGGCGGAGGTTTTATCACCAGGCGACTAATGATAGCATCAGAAGTGACTTTGTTGGTCACTGGAGGCTCATCACGTGGTGATCGTAATTCTAATTTTATGCAAGAATCTAAAGGAAATTAAAAGAAACATGTGAGATTAATAAAGGGGTTCCACAGCGGTCACTTCTGGGACCACTTATCAAATCTAATTTGAAATGAGTGGCTACAAAAAAAACAAGAAATGTTGTTTTAGTGTACAGAAGGTGTTCATAGGGATCTGAGATCTCAGTAAAAAATATATAGGTAAATTGCTAGCTTTTAACGTACCTCGTAAAGCCCCTTTTAAATCTCCTAGAGGATCCGCATTGTCTACGTCACCTACTTTGACGTCATTCACAGCTAAAATTTCATCTCCCGCCATTACTCCTTCAATAGAATAGAGATTTAAAAGATATCAGCCGGCTTATCGGATTGATACCCGAAGGCATGGTCACTTTCCAAGATGGCCGACTTATCCTCTGTTGATATTGCCCTACCTTGAACATGAGCTAGACGACCTCTCTCGACATGGTTGACGTAAAGACCTCCCTTCTTGCTTGCAACAGAAATACCTAAGTTGAGCAAATCAATTAACATTGCATCAATGTTTAGGCAATCCAACACTCTTTGTAGTGAAACCACGTCCACAATAACATCCACGTAACACCACTCACAGCGCAATAAAACCACGCACCATTCGAACGCATTAGAATTAACTGCATTCCACCCTTATTCCTAGATTCATAATAGGTGTTTATAGTCATGACTACTCCAGCTTACCGAAGTCCAGTCCATCTGCTTCAAGGGATTTCGTCAGTTCAACTTGATAAACACATCTTGAACACAACTTTAATAAAGTATATTCCTAAAGGAAATGATAACAAAACCTTGTTACTAACTATGACCTAGAGATGTAATCATTTGCCTAAATACGAGAAAACACACACACAAAAAGAATCTAAAACTTATACACGGACTCCCTGTGGCTGCTTACCTGATCCTCGAGTAAAGCATCTTGCTTTGGAATGAAGTATTCTGAAATGTCCAAATAATATCGTTTTAGTGAGTATGATGTGGAAGTGACTGGAGCAGGGTAGGAGGAATATCTTTTGGTATTGAAGAAGGAGGGAAGACTAGGAACGCGTCATAGAGAGCCCATTTCCAATAAACCAATATCAGTAAGCAAGGGAATAATACTAAAGGCAAAGGCACATAGCTTGTACCTGAGGATCYATCAGCTTCCTGTATTCCTAGTTTCAAGAAATATGCACGTGATTCTAACTGTCTCTTCTCGCACGTGTTCACCACAACATCGTCTACTGTCATATGATCCTTAAGAGCAATGACTGTGCTTTGGTTGCTAGGTAGACTGATCCTCAAGTATTTGCCGAGGCTTTTCCAGTCTGAGTGGCTGGAACTTAGTGACCTTGACTCGCTTTCGTCTTCCTCGAGTGTGTCAGGTATGTTGTCTAGATTGGATCTAAAAGGAACATCAACCAACATGAGAAAAGTGGGTCAATTTTGCGCACGGTTTTATAAGATAGGGCTGTAACAGTGCAGAATTTCAGCAATCTTGAAGGCCTTTCATCATTTTCATCATGCTCAGTAAACTACTTGACCTCACGCGCTCCATGAAGACACTTGCGCGCAGAGCATCATGGACTCCAAAGCACGCAAATCATCATGGACTTCAAAGCATGCAAAGCATCACGGACTCTAGAGTGCGCAAAGCATTATGGACTCCAGAGCATGCAAAGCATCATGGACTCCAGAGCATGCAAAGCATCATGGACTCCANAGCATGCAAAGCATCATGGACTCCAGAGCATGCAAAGCATCATGGACTCCAGAGCATGCAAAGCATCATGGACTTCAGAGCATGCAAAGCATCATGGACTCCAGAGCATGCAAAGCATCATGGACTCCAGAGCATGCAAAGCAGCATGGACTCCAGAGCATGCAAAGCAGCATGGACTCCAGAGCATGCAAAGCATCATGGACTCCAGAGCATGCAAAGCAGCATGGACTCCAGAGCATGCAAAGCATCATGGACTCCAGAGCATGCATAGCAGCATGGACTCCTAAGCACGCAAAGGATTATGGTCTTACAGGATGGATACAAACCTCTTTAGTTTTGCGCCTCCTTTGGCAGTATTTTTCGATGAATATCGATCTCGTATTGACTTCACACTGSCTGCGTCATTGATTCTCAACGAGGTAAAGATCGCGCTTTTGATCTTGCCGACGCTACTTGGGTTCCGTTTTGCTTTATTCCTTGCTTTCACTTCTTCTTCTGTAAATAAATAATTAAACTTGATACATAAACAAACACTGTCCATACCTTTACATAAGGTCATACACGCACTTTCTAGTGTCTTGTGCTCGCAGAAATCGACCAAATCTCTAAATCATTGAAACTTTAATGTTATGGAATTATTGGGCTTATCTAATTTAGATCAAAGCACGGCTAGCTGACAGATCGAATTGCAATTTACCATGTTGAGTCTTGTAGAGGGAGGAGAAAAGCAATGAATATTAAAAAGAAAAGRCATATAAAGTTATATTTTGAAGAACCTTTTACTCAATCAAATTCAACAAAGTTACCTGTTGATGGATCCCTGGCACTCACAAAAGCATGAAACGACATGACGGAGAAYGTTCCCAAACGCGAAAGACTTTGTTTGGTAGTCCTAGCAACGCATGCTAATAATGTTTGAGGGTTGGGAAGAGGTGTTCCTTTAACCGCTGACATGTAGCATTGCAGTCGATACAAAGATATGTTCAACTTCTCGAGATTTTGCTCCCATCTAGAAATCTAAAAAACACAATAGAATATTCCACAGTTTGTTCATACTGATATCTAACTTTTTTATCTGTTTATCGTGTATATAATTGGATGCGCAAAATTATGCCTCATCAGTATTCATGTACAGCAGTTTACCATGTGTGCGCATGCCTAAAATAATACCCATGTGTATCAGTATTCATGTACAGCAGTTTA